>JAQGBX010000177.1:0-44691 GCA_034698745.1 Megaphyllum sjaelandicum
TTATGCGTTTTTCGGAATAAGCGTTTCGAGACGCTTCGAATGACACCAAAATCGAACGATTTGGAGAACATTTTTTTCCGGCACAAATGAGAAGGGTCAGAAAAATTGACCCTGTGGTTTTTTTTTGAAAGATTTTTGTTGTCTAAATGAGATAATTTGTATGTTTATCGATAGGCACAGATGTGAGGATTTCAAATATTGCATTAAAAATACCGAAAAACGAAAAAAAAAAAAAAAAAAAGTTGACAAAAATTTTAAAATCCATTTTTCGACCTTTTTCACACGTTTTTTTGGTATACAGTTCCAAAAATAGTCGCCTGTGCTGATTTTGGATGAAGTGTACGAACAGGGAAAAAGTGGGACGATAGCAATATACTTCATGCAAGTTTTCATGCAAGCCATCTTTATAGTAGAATGCTTGATCGAGCCAAAATGGAGTGTGCCCCACAACACGCCCACAATGTAATCCAAGCCACATTAGCCATACCCATGAGCTGCGTGACGCCACATGCAAGTTATGTATACATAAATTGATGTACAAATGCTTGGCTAATATATTTAGAGTAGAGAAATTGAACGTTATTTCATCGTTATATGGAACTACTTATAAAACTTCATTTCAATAGCTCTTGCCTATATACACAACCTGTAAATATAGCGCGATAAATGAAAACATGGTTAACGTCTTTTCTGCGTGTTTTACGCTTGTTTATTTATGTATTTTTGCTGGAAAATTCAATTTTGTATTTTAATAGATATTAACGTCGCCCGATGATGCTAATTAAACGTAATTTTCGATAAATTGTTTGCATAAGTATTTCTGCTGCTTGTTTAATATCTATGTAATGTACGAGCAAATTTAAAAGGGCTTTTCTATCAGTATAGTGAATGGTTTGCCTTACTAAAATTATCAAAGATTTGTCGTTCATCTATCATCTTTTATTCATGCAGACAATTTCACGTTCATTACAAATTTATACGCTTCACATTGCTTTTGAAGTATATAGGATGTAAATGTTAACAGATAACTTTTAAATGATATGTGTACTTTTATGAAAGAAATTCAATATTGATAATGTATTTTGTAATGCAGTGCATCTCTTGAGTAAATACAAAAAATATTAGCTTGTGACAGTCGTATTCATTTGATACTTTTGGTGTGCGAGAACCAATATGCACGCTGTAGAAATACGTACGTGCGCTTTTAAATGAAATGACTGCTTATTTGCCCGTGAATTTAATCAACCTAAAAAGCGCTGGGAAGTGACAAACTATTATAGGGAAACTACGCTCGGTGCCTCCTTATTACACTGCACGTTTTATGAATTGATTATTTTTATTTAAGTTTAAACTTTGGCATTTGCTCTGATCTACATCCGTTTGATTCTCCGTGGAAAAATCACAGCTGCCTATTATTGAGATGTCCTTTAGGAGTTAATGCGGCTCAGTGTTGTCTACAATAAACGTAAGTCGGAAACGAAAAATACACACCAAAATTTGAGATTTTCCCAAATGAGAAATAATTAGTTTCCAATTGAAGGCACATTGTATGGTGTTCCTAATTTCTCTATAAGAGCATACATACAGCTGCTAGCCTTGTTTCCAATGGCTGACTATCGTGCTGTGTCTTGATTTGCTATATGCAGTGGACCAAATACTGAGGTGCTCCTCATCGAAAAGAACAGTTGGAGATTATATCTTCTTGATTAATAAAAGTATGTCTATCCCTTTTGAAAAATATAGTTTGTAATTTATAAATCGTCAAACCATTATTAATTAAACATTCATAAAACAGAAAGATACATTTTGTTTTATAAATTACATTAAACTTGGGAATGTAACTAAAAGTACTTCACATCACCGTTAGGCCTACTGTACCAATAGACGCGTAGCCTATATGTACGTTTTATCTAATCGAAAACATCCGAATTACTGTATGTTCCCTTTACCAAGTTAGGTTTAAGGGTATAATGAAGGGCATCTTCATGTATTTTTTCTGAAGTCAAATGTTCCGTAAAGCATTACTATTTTAGTCGAAAACACCAACAAACTGCAGTCATTAAAAATACAAACTTCTATCCTAAATTATGCACGCGATGCCATCTCCGTTTACTGGCCGTTTGACATCATTTCAAGCACCCTAATGCACTTCGTTTTGAAGTATTTTGGATATCGCATTCTCCATTTAGTGATGCCCGAATCGGTATTCGTTACAGTTGTTGCCATAGTTCCTCGCCATGGCAGACGATTTTACGAAATATAATTTCTTGAATATGCGTTGGCTGCATGCTCCTGCAACTGCGCAGACCTTGTTATGGACGTTTAGCCTAGCAACCATTGAAATGAGGATAGGTTTTCATGTTGGGAATGAGCTATTCCTGGAACTATTGAATCTTTGTCATTGCCTCGTGACATCCATTCTATTCATGTTTTTGTTTGTTTCCCGGGGGAAGCATACACGTGTACATGCATATAAATATATAGTAGATGTTCGCGAAATTGTCTCATGTCATACAATGCTTAAAATATGTGTACCCATGTATGATTTTTCTCAATTATTATAAAATTGGCCTCGTTTCTTCTGCTGCCCCAGAAGAATATGCAAACTCCGACTCAAATCTAATATGTTTGCTTACGTTTACATGCGATGTCTCGTTGTCGTTGCGAGATTTTGTACATTTAATCGCCAGGATTTTATTCGTTTATTATTCATATCTACACGACGTGGTTTCGACGCACGCGTTCCTTTGTGTAAATACACGGTGTAACCCTAGGTCAATTCAAAGGGTTTGTTTTCCTTAATGGAAATAATAATGGAATCTTTGATCCCGCAGATTTAATTAATCTCTCGTAATTTAATTAATTTTTATGCTTAATTAGTTTAATCACGCGATCAAAGCTTAATTCTATAGGTAATTTAATCTTGAATAATAGTTTTTCGAAGCATGGCTGTCCAGCTTTATCATGGTCACAAAAATGGCCGTATGCGTACAATGTAATAAAAATTTACATGTACGTACAGTATGTGAATGCGCACACTCTCTATACAGGGTGGAACAGAATGGAGAGCTACCCCATTTTTTATAACTTGTTATAGTTAGGTAAATTCTGCTTGTGCGGTTAAATAGTAAGTCATTTGTACTCTATCCAATGATGTTGTTACATTTGACGCACTTTTTACCGTAACACCTAGGACAAAATGTCAAATTAGTAAAAGGAAAAGCATGGTTTGTTTGTATGTATTCAACTGCATGGTTTCGTCTTCATTGGCAATTATTTGAAGCTGCTATAATGTTTTGAAAGCAGGGAAAACAACAAAACTGGTAGCTGCGCTGCAGCACAGCGGTTCACTGCAGTACACTACTGTGCTGAAGCGTAGCACCCATTAGGTGTTTGCCCCTGTTTTTAACAACATTGTAACAACAAGAAATAATTTCCAATGAATATAAAAGCGATTGACTTCATGCAAACATACCGTTTTCTTCTTTTTTCTAATTTGTCATTTTGTCCTGCGTGTTACAGTAAAAATGTTTGAGTGCACGTTTCTGTGAAACAATTGTCGAAGGTCAAATGTAACAAAATCATTGGATATAGCACACATATGACTTCCTATTTAACCGCACAAACCAAATTTACGTAACTATAAAAGGAATTCAATGTTTGTCCTATACTCTTGAATTTGTATGCACACTTGAAGTATATACTTTTATAAAGTAAACTTATTAATTTCAATATCTATTTATCTTAAGATAACACTTAAGAAGTTGATCATCTTAGATCTGAGTAGATGAAGTTGGTACACACACGAGTTGTTTTTTGTCGCATTCTGTCGATTTCATGCACAATTTGCGGGTTTTCTGATTGTATTCAAAATAACTGTATAGACATTTTAAAAACACAGCGGAAGAAGATTCACAAATACACATTGTTAAGTCTTACGGGCGCTTGTAACTTATGGTAAGCCGCGTATGTTTCATATACAATGTACATTAGGCACGCAATTCCAAGGAACCAGAAATCATAAACATATTTTATAGTCGTAAAGAACGCGGGCTATGAATTGGTGTGATGAGTAATATTTTTAAATTATCCACCTTAATATAGGCATTTCCCGGTGAGCCATACGTGTACGGTATACAGCACTAAGTTGAGGACTTAGTACATGGCTACCTTTAATCTATTGATCTCCCTACTTGAATACTGTAAACATCGTGAATGATTCTTTTTGGGATTTCACCGCATTGCATAATCAAGCAGTCCATATAAAAAGGTCTTCATGGCACTGTTTTGTAAAAGGCTTCCGTTTCATGTACAAAATACTACAGATTTGACGAATATACAGTATATATATATATATATATATTTTCATTTTTCCTCTTGCATTCCCGGCAATTCGTTATCAATCACGTATTGCGCCTTGAACTTCCTGAAAATAATTTCATCTTCTTTCTTTGGGTTGTTGAACACTGATACTCCCTGTATCTTTTTTAAATCGCCGCCATCCATCATTTTTGAAACGCAGCGAAGTAGCGTCTTGATACATATTAAGGGATTGTTATCATTATTTCTGTCATGATTCATAATCATTTTTCTTCCTCTTTTCTCATCCGGCCATAACGGCTATAGCTATCCTGGGCTATAGAAGCATCTCAGACGGGCTTTGTTTCGTACCAAATTCTGACGTGCTATTTTATGCGATTTATGCAAATGGCCAATTGCAATTTTAAAAATTCTCTCCAATGACCTTATTTCATGCGTGTTTTTGTTTTTGGGTACGCTGCACGCCGTAAACATTTCGCAACTGACTGTTCCATTTTTTTCCCTTAATATTTATGTCCCATTTTATGGAAAAAGCGTAATGATGCCTCGAAGAAGTACGATCGTTTCCTGTTTTAATACTAATTTGCATGTATGAAATAAAAGCGACTCCATGTACGGAAGTTCAAAACGAATGGCGTAATAAAGCTTGCCGAGCCTTTTTTATTCTGTTTCATAATCCGCTTTATGAATAATGGCTGACAAAATCGCGAGGAGTGATGATGAGATGCCATCATCTTTAGAAACTCCACGGGACTCATTTCGTAACCACGGTGTAGTTATGCTGTATACTGTCGATTTAAAGGAGGTGAAATGCCGTTATGAAAAGGTTAACGTTGTACGAAGAAAAGACGTCATATTAAACGTATTGTCATTCACTGGCTTTTACATAACAACCACATGGTTCATGTCGACATCCGTCCACCCGTTTAATGGAAACTGCTCGTATATGCTGTTTCAGTTATACGTATAGAAGAGACAAACTAACCGACGATACCATTTTTAAAATTGCGTTTATACAAGCTTTAAATCGTGGAATGCTGCATGGTCTGCATGCTCGATGTATGGTTTCTTAGAGAGCGAACCAAGTTAGTAAACAAAACACCTTTTTATCACGATGAATCTTATAAACTTAAGAGAATACTCAGAAAATTTGTATTGCTCATTGCGTCGTTGTGATCTTGAGAAACATAATAGTTCATAAATAGCGCTCAGGTCAAAGGAAGCTATGTTGAACTCGTGCGACGGTTTCCGAGAAAGGTTTTTGTTTCAATTTCATAATTAAAAAATGATAAAGGATAGTGTTACTGTCATCCCACAAAGAAATTTCATTTCAGCCTCTTATGCCAGGATTTATCTTCATTTACCACTTTTCAAGCGACATAAAAATCGGAAATGACACTGAGCTGAATTTATAGCGTACGTAAAAGTAAATCCGTGATAAGATTTAGCTTTAAAATTATTAGATTTGGCGACCGAGGCGCCCTAATGGCAGAAGTCTCAGGGAATTTGCTAATTAATGTATAGCTCCGCAAAGATGTCAACTATCGCGCTACCCATTACATCATGTTTTGTGGATACATAAAATCGCATATCAGTTGAAATTTGCTAGCTGTTACACTCAGATGTGTTTCAATCGAGTCTTAGACCAAAACTTGCTATTTTTGTAAATGCCATAAACATTTTTATGCGCTTGCACGTTAAAGCTGATTACTGGTTTGCAAGAATATACACGTATATCTTTCGTCTCAACCTTGTTCCTAGCTGTGTGAAGTTATTTCAATTTTGAGCGTTTTGGAAAAGCTTTTTAACATAATTTTGAAGCCTCGTCATATTTTGACCTACATAGTCTGACATTGCTTTTTTGCTGTTCAAATTTTTCAATGAGAATCAATTCATATGTATATTACGTGCAAAAGCAAACTCATCAAAATTCTTGCTGTTTTAAGAATAGATATACAACAAAATGAAAGCGCGTTTCTTTGTATAGCTGATAGCAATTGTCAATGTTAGCTCAGATTTACTTCAGACTGGATTATAAGAATGTCAATTTCTGTCATGATACTTCTATCATTGGTCCTTTTTCATCCTGAGGCGATGCTCATTCGGCATGGTGAAATATGAGATTTTACTGCATACACAGTTGCAGTCACCCAGCTTGAGAAACGCAACTGGGGCTAGATCAATCTTAGATTTCACTTTTAATTTACTTTCTCTTCAGAAATAAATTTAAAATTTAGTAAGCTGCACAGAAGAAAAACATGGAAAATATTCTTTAAAGTCAATATTCACCACTCTCCCCCGCTCTTATTGAATTTTTCAGCATGTGGCAAATACAGATAACATGGAAACCGACTGCCTCCTCATGCGTGAAAATTCTATTTTGATATTCATAAATCAATTTTGAACTTTCACATTTTAAACCGTGGGAGTCTAGGGAAGTCGGCCTGGAAACCCTGTTTACATTTCCCTTTGCTATCAATTTCATAAACCCTGTGATGTGATAAAATATGAACTTTTGCATGGCCTAGAGTTGCGGCAGGGAAATTACATTTCTGGAGGCTACAGGTGCGCATAAATCGAAGGGGAGTACCAAATTTAAATATATAATAATATTCGCGATAAATAATAGATTGGATGGAATATAATATTTATAATGTTGGAATGTAAAACTTCTGTTATTAATATTTATGAAGTGAATTTTAGATAACTCCTTGCCAATTGCAAGTAAATGCATGTTGCTGTTTTAAATATTTCTAAATGCTTACATATCGTAAAATATGCTGCTAGTACAATTGTATTGTATACAGTATATACATGTACATATACCTATAGTCTAAAATAATATGTGCGTTTTTATCAATACATCTGCATTTACCTAGATCTCCTGAATTTTTATGTAGTACATATAATTTAGGAGTATTCAGAAATGAATACTTGTTTTGGTAGCATTAATATTTTTACATGTATATTACAAAATTTCAGCTATACCTATTTATTTGTCATGTTTCATTGTTGCGTAATTTTTTTTAATTCCCTCAACCTATATGGTATCCACGCATTTGCTGTCCCTTATATTTATTTTTGTAAGACCATTCTTTATTGCCGAACATCAAATTGAGCATTGCGGATTTTGATGCCAATTTGTCTCAAATCTCTCTTCTTACAGTACTTCGACACTAGTTTTGTTGAGATTTCTTTCCAGTTTCTCCAGTTGGCTAAGCCGACGCTCATTGGCCCGTCTATCCAGAGCATGCTATACGACAAAATCTTTCGAAATGCTCCATTAATGCATTCTTGTCACAAAAGCAAAGCTATTATTCATCTCAGTCGCAAATCTACACTCGGGTTTTCATTTTCTTTTACTTCCTTTGCTGGCTCAGCACTTATTGATTTCATATTTTGAACATCCTTCTTTGCTGTATTGTTATGTAGATTATATGGGCAGGCAGCTAGGCACGCTTTCTTTAATATGTAATGTACTTTAGCGATAAATGTGCGGGTATCTTAATTTGAAAGGGAATTTTTAATATTTTGCAGTTACATTACTTCTAGTACTGTGGACTGTTTCGTGGAATTGAGTCTACACCCATTTCAGTTTAGCAGATTCCCGTGTCGTCTGCTCTAGAATAATGTAAGATTCTTGAAGTAAGCCACGAAGTAAGTAATACCACGAATGTGATATTTGATACAAAAAATTATTTTCATCTCAAAGACTCCATGATTGTACTGTAGTGCTCCTGTTTCGCGGATTTGTCTTACAGAGGCCATGAACTTAAATACCAATAGACTTTGGTCACCCTGTACGTTTAATTTGAATTGGCTATTAAACGGCACCATAAATAAATCATCGCAACACACTTTGTTCGTCATTGGTGACGCCTTCAATTTATTTTATAATCATAGTGGCCTGGTACATGTGACCTGAATTGGTCGTTTTCTTCAAGCTTTCGTTTTTCGATATGCAGTCAAAATTGTTCGACGTGACGTCATCCGCCGCCTGTCGTTTTTTGTACGAAAAGAAAAATGGTTGAAATAATGAGACAAAGCAGCGAGTAAGGCGCTAAGGGAATTGCCCTATTATTCATTCATATCAAATGGTTTATTGTTTTTTTTTTCTATCCTCCACAAAGCCCATTTTTCTTGAAAAACCGTAAGTCTCTCTAAATCCGAAGCTGTTTTGTGTTTTTCTTCCGATCCTTCGGTTATACGTCCACTCGAATCCTTCTGAAAATCTATTTCACGGAGAGAATTACTGGGTGTTAGAATTGTAATTTTTTAGTGGGTCTGTTTCTCCAAGAGAAAGTCTTCGATGTTTTCTGAATGCCATTTGTTTTACCCCACCAGACGTATAAATTTTGTTTATCCCCCCGTATGCGGCTCGGTCGAAAACGTGTCTTTTGTGTGATTCCTTCTTCGAGAATTTCGCCATCACTCGCAACTTCTCTGACAAATCAACTGTAATTCTGAGATAAAGCTGCATTGCAGTAAATGTATGGCAACTGTGGCCTATATTGCCCGACGCTCGACTACATCTCTTTGGGCAAACTCCTTCCGTTTTATACGGGAATTAAATTGCCAAGAAACTATTTATAAGATTGATTGCGCCAACTTTTTAAATTAAGAAAAGAAAAATCAGTATAATGCCTTCACGTTTTTTCATACTGCCTACGCGCTTATGGTGATAATTTTAATAATTGCGTAGGCAGCTCTAACTGAACGTTCATTTACATTCGTGTTATGATGATGTGGACTTCAAACCGTATAATGTACGTAACGTTTCGGAGCAGGCTTTTTTATTTATTTGTTCAGTTGCGTTAATGTTATTATTTTTAATGAGATCATGCACTCCCCGGGACAATATTATTTTAAAGCCTATTAACGCTTATCATTTTTTCACATTTTGCTGTGAAGCTAAGCTCGTTTGCCCTTAATTTGATGGTTTCATTGCCGTAAACATTATCGAACATTATTTTGTTTAAGAATTATGGCAAAGCTAAAAAAGTTTCGTCTGGCATTGTGTATTTTGCTTTAATCGAGGGAGCAACCCAGTTATTACAGTACACAGCAACACCAGTTTGTACATGTACTGTAGGCCTATGTAGCCTACCGTGTTTCTCCGAAAATAAGACCGGGTCGTATACTAATTTCTGTACGAAAAAAAAACGCATTAGGGCTTATTTTCAGGAGGTGTCTTATTTTTTTCATATACAACAATTACGGGGACCGAAATTCAGAACATGTTTCTTCGTTTCACACGAGCGCATTAAGTATGTCTATTACAACACACGACTCCGATTGGCCATTCGGCAATAAATCTCCAGTTCATCTGTTTACAGGCGTTTCCAAATGCGCTCACTTACTGTAGATATTTACAAATAATAGGCTACTTAATGGAAATATCCAATTCTGTTTTATTTTTTTGGGATAGGGCTTGTATTACCAGCATCCGGAAAAATCTTGTTTGGGCTTATTTTCCGATTAGTCTTTTTTTCGGAGAAACACGGTATAGGTACTAAATATGATCGTAGTTTCAAGAAAGACTACAGCAGTTTGTATTTTTGGTATATTATTGCTGGGTTCGTACTGCAAATGATGCAATGCATATCCAGAATGGACGGCTCCTTGTAAAATTTCGGGTAAATTTCTTCCAAGCAAAAGTCAGAATTAGACACGATATTTTCTAATTGTGCCATTTTAAGTAAACCAAATTATAACATTATAATGGAATTTCACCCCATAACTGCAATGTACCGTAAAAAATGCGGACAATATACCTGTATAATATTCACGAAGTCTAATGCTTAGTTAATTACAGCAAGCCTGAAAGAAGTGAATAACAACGACGAAATGCATTTTAATTCTCCTTTTATTTATTGCTTAATTATAATTCTTCTCCTGCACAACTTTTCGTGAAAAGTACAATTAAGAAAGGACAAAATTAATTGTTCAGCATTAAGCTTAGCCTCTAGACGCGCCTCAGTTAGTTTTTAGTTCGCTCATACTGTAAGTGTTCGTTCTTTAATTGTTTTAACGACCTATTGCGTCAATATCATATAAAAGATGGGTCATTTTACTTCTTATACACATTGGATAACTGACTCGTGAGTATGAGAAGTTAATTTCAAAACTTATTGGTTAAACAAAGTTTTGATTTTAAGCGAGACAAAATTGCATCGTTTAACGTAAAAACATCGCAGCTAAGTTATGTGCCCAGTTGCCATCAAATACATCCAATTTGTGGAGAATTTCAATACAACAGGTCATTGAGGTTCGTGTTTATCACTTATCACTGATCGCACGTACAGTATGTTTAACTTTTGGATGCCACGCCTATATCAACATATTCACTCGTGCAATGTTAACACTGATCTAAAAATAGAAAAATGAAGGAAAAATCAATAGTTTTGCCCTTCTCTTCTGAGAAAGATTGGCCCGAATATTGATTGAATGTCATGGACAATTTAATTATCATAGTTACCATTAAACTGATGAAAAAAGTGAAATTTTGATAAGATGACAGAATTTATCTCAATTCATTTGCTTTCTATATAGGCCTACAGTATACAACACGACCAAGTGGTGTAACTATCATCATGACTTACATGTAGGGCAGGCTTTGATTGTTGGCCACAAAAAAGCAAGCTTCTAACCAACTCGATACTTAATGATACCTCGAGTGAAAAGCCTACTATACTCGCCTTAGGAAGTTGGATCTATTGTATTTGGTGTAAATTGGCGAAAAGATATATTGGGAAATAATGTTAACCTTATTGATGACACAACAGCCCACATCATTCTTTCAAATCCACTGGATGTTAAACTTTTCGTAAGACTGTACTGTATCTAAGGCCTATCGATTTTCTATTTTTCACGTCGAAAATGGACCGAATTTGGTTCACTTTTTCACCCTTTACAACGTTGACAAGAAATTGATATTGATGACATCTGTCACCTACAATTTTCCTCCCTGAACTTGCAATTGGCATTTTTCTTAGAAATGCACTCTGAGATGTAACATTATGAATTCTGTTGGAAATGCTGTTATAGGCATTTGTCTTAACCTAAATTTTGAAACGAACATCGCGCTGATTTTAAAAGAATAACGTACATAAACATGATAAACTATACAACATGCTAGTTTGTGATGCATTAGAAAAGGATTCCGAAAACTTTCATTATGCATGTTATGAGGCTATTTATATTCGATGTAAAGAGAAAACATGACACTGCATCACCCTTAGGTTATTTTCTCAACGAGTGGGCCTACTGTATATATGGTTAAAGCTATGCACTGTATAAACTTTCTCATTAAATGACTACCAGCTATATACTGTCACCGTAGGCTGAAAGTATATGCAAGAATATATATACTAAACAGTATATTGATATCATATATATTGCCCGACGTTGTTTATTTCGCATACATGTATGTATAAACATCGCAAATTAGTATTCAGACTTAATTATGCAAGCCTACAGGAGTGTTTACACTCAACTAGACTCACTAGACAACAGCTACTTCCAATAACAATTCTTTCTAGAGCTAAGAGGAAATTGTTTTACAGTATTTGAATGTATTGTTTTCTATGTGGACCATGCCATTGTGTTTCCGTAATTAGCCTACATGTGTACAATTGTAAATGCGGTTTTCCCATGCGAACATAAAATGGTCTTACAATTTTAAATTCATGCGCAATTGATTGTTGCTGTTGAAATTATTGTATAGAAGCACGA
Source organism: Megaphyllum sjaelandicum (assembly GCA_034698745.1). Lineage (NCBI taxonomy): Eukaryota > Metazoa > Arthropoda > Diplopoda > Julida > Julidae > Megaphyllum > Megaphyllum sjaelandicum. Next base: position 12,055 of record JAQGBX010000177.1, read on the forward strand.
TTCCTATCATACTTTAAAAACTACTGCGGCGAAATAATCTACATAGTCTATCCATTAATTGGTTTTAGGATAATTATTCCATGCATATTAATTTTATAGAATGCTTGTAATACTTTGGATAACGAAACTAGTAGGCTACATGTAGTCTCATTTTACTTAGTTCGATGTTCTGGACTGCACAAATGCTAGACAAAAGGCTATTTTCCAAATGTACTTGCGGGCCATTGCTTTTTTCAAGAAGTGATTGCTGGAAATCTGCAATCTTGTCTCGATGATGTCCGTAGAGTTCATGCAACAACGGTAATTTTTATAGTAGAATTTCCAACCTTTATTATACCTGAATTATGAGGGGGTTTTTTTTCTATCGCGTATCGCATCGAAATCCGGATGTGACGGGTTTTTCCTGGCCCAGGCGGTTCGTTGTTTCCGATTTGAACTGCTTTCGCGAGGATCTTCGATGGCTTTACTGCATGCTCTTTTGGATCTCGTTCTGTACGATGTCCATCCATTGTGGATGGATGATATATATGAAACCATAATCTGAGGTGCCTTATTCGGTTTAGCAGCGAAGATGCTCGAACTTATGAAAGGATAAGGTGCCTATTGTACGGACGAATGGATTGCCAAGAAAATCTATACCAGGAGCGACTCGTCCTATTATTGTGACCAGGAATTGATATTCGTCATAGGCGGTGTGTTCTAGACCCTCGCACCACCTGCAGGCTAACTCGTCTTCTGCTTAAATTTCAACGAACGAGATAATGTTTTCGTGTAAGGAAAGATAGACTTTGCGTCGTATATTTCATCGACAATAATGGCTTCTTTGGATATTTGCCAGAAAAATTAAGACCAACGTTTGCAGCTTCCCTTAACAGTACTCTGGAAATTGCCATCCTGTGGTCTTCCGCACATTTTCCAACGCGTTTCGCCTTTTTTCCTCAAGATGAAATATTTCCAATATGATAAAGTTTCGCAGGAAACTGTTTTCGACGCCGAGTCGAGGCTTAGGAATAACAAAGAATTTTATGGGACGGGGGAAAGGTAAAGCAAATAAAATAGTGGTGATAAATGAATTTATGCCTACCTAGAAGGCGAGTCTCATAGATACGCTTGAGCCACGCGTGACAAGCGTCGCCTCTAAGAATCTCTCAACTATGATATCCTAGCATTTTATGAGCTCCTTGAATTCTCCCCCAAATAAACACCGAGCGATTTTTCTTGACAAGTTAACTTAACATGTAAAGGGAAAATGAAATATTCCTCGATATGACAAGTCTGCGAACTTTATTTATATTCGGTATTTGCATGATTATGCTTTAAAAATCTGCATTGCAGCATTTCTGGCCTATAAATCTACATTTATTTTTTTATTTTTTCATAAATCCTTTCGTCGATGGCGCCACTTTAACCACATTTTACTGAAAATTTGCTAGACGTTGTACAATTTATTCCATAGTCCTGTTTTCTCTATTAGAAAGATTTTTAGGTGTTTGGTGTCACCTTCCTGACATTGGTTGAGCTGTTTAAATAAAATTTTCGTTGGCACACAAATTTGTTTTAATGCCACTTTCGTCTTAAAATGAAATGTTTTTGCAGTTGTCCCCATGCATTTTGAAACCAGTAAGCAAGATGCAGTATATATTGTATAAATTAACGCAAACTATACCGACTCTACTCTACTATACAGCATAAAATAAGAAGTAACGCTTAGCTTATTCGATTGCTTTTTCGTTTAATTTTCCAACATATTAAAGATTAGAAGATTAATGTTGAATTTTGGGCGTCCAAATCTTATTTAATCACCTTTTTTATTATTAAAAAAACCGTCCTCAAATACCGCTTAATTATGTATGAATCCTAAAAAGTGTTGCCATCTTTTGCAAATTCCTGCAAACCATTTTCATCAATTTTATTTCCCCAAAGTGTTCAATTGATTGATGACGGTTGTGCTCTGCATCTGGATAGCTCTTCTTAAAAGGCAAGGGATTATACGTAATAATAGTCTATGCAAGGGATCTTCACGTATTAATAATCCATCGAAACTGTCATCGTTCGATAACCGCCATCGTATTCACGTATCATGTCTAACTTTACTGTTCACTTTAGCAGTTATTGGTACAGGGCCAAAATTTTATGGGACAGTAAAATGCGGACTAAAAACAAAAACAGATTTTGGCAGTATGGCTTCTGTTTGGAGGGAATCTATTTTATGGTACCATGAATATTAAGTTGAAAAATTCTCGGTGAAATTTCCGTTGCCCGCAGTATTAGTATTGGCATGCTTAGCTTGGTTGGTTCGTAGAGAGATGCCTATAGGCTATGGTGCCATTTCACCTTGTTATAAATGCAATAAGCGTACCACGTGTGCTTAGTTTGGAAATCAACATCTTTTGATAACGTTGTCAACCCGAAGGTAAGTGGCTTATAGGAGTCCTTTTACGATGTATTAGTATGCGAATGCTCACCGAGGCTACAAACACGACTCGAAAAAAAGCTTGCTGTACTGAACTTTCTTTATGGTGAATATGCGGAAATTAAAACTAATATGAATGCGGAACATGTGATGGAAGTTTGATTCTTATACTAAGAGCCGTGCACGAACTAAATTTGCTGATCATTGAAAGGCACATAAAAAGAAATATTTTAACAAATGCTTTGATTGCTTATCATAGCCTAGATTAATTTGCAGACACTGATATACTGAAAAACTACTTACACTTAAATGCGATTAATGCGTCTGATTTGCACATCTTTTGTTATAAGCATGTTTTCGGTACTATTTATGAGTAACGCCTTGTTTGAGTCTGAATAGCAATAAAATATTTAGATGAATACGTCCTTAAAAACGGGGAAAATTTTTCTACACGACTTTTTTAATATCTGTTTAATGTTTATGACATGCTAGCTTTAATTATACATGTAATTTAAAAAGAAAAACAGATACGGTACGCTGTAATGTACTTACATGTACAGTATATGGTTACAGAGAAGGTTTCTGGAACACTGCATTTAGATTGTTGGATACTTTGCTGCATGGTGTTCAGCCGATATTGATTTTGATTCGTATTCCTTATGAGAATTAGTATGTTCGGATTCACTAACGCATGCATTATCTCCTCTTTAAATGGTTTTAAGGCCTCGCCACATGCTATATTGTGCATTTCAATTTTTGCAAGAACAGGCCGTGTATTTTTCTTTTTAGTATTTTTTTTGACAACGAAGTAAATGATTTTTTTAAAATAGAAAACGAGTTTCTAAATTTTTTTGGGGGGAAATATATCTTGGTATTTCCAAAGATGCAGAAGCCACTCGCCGAATTTAGATTGATCATTGATGCGTACATAGGCACTAACTGCATTTCACGCGCCACGGTGCAGTTTATATTTTTCAAGACTCGGATTTTCGTGCGGAATTTCAGTTTGCGAAATGCATCTTCGGAGACCACAACGTTGGGAATTATTTGAGTCGTACAAAATACAATTTCCGGCTTGGCAATGCTGTCGGTTTTCAAGGGTATGGATTAAGAGGTATAATACTATCGCAATCTGTGTTATCAGCGGGCAATGATTTACAAATCCACCTGCATGCCAAGGGTCCCATTTAAATGCCACTTTCGGAGAATGCCTCCATTTTAAGGTGGAACACGCTGTATGTCGCAATGCTATTCGCTAGAATACACTCGACAGGTAAGTTACCAGCATTCGGCTATACTTAACGATCACCCTGTATATCCATTCCATCTCCCTCGAAGCTTCAAACATTTATCTCATTAATTTGTGCTAATATCTTTCGTCGTCTGAAGTTTCTTTGGCGATAATTGCACGTATATAATTAATCATCTCTGCTTCCATATTGTAGCAAAAAAAGGGCGTAATTTTAATCTCAAAATTATTATCTTAGCGCGCATCCTTTTGTGGTAATGATCATTTCTGTCGCCATTGTCGTTGTTAATGGTTTACTATTTCATCGATCCGTCGATGCTTTTTCCTGCACTTCGGAGCAACCACGACCTAATCACGATGACGTCATAATGAGTTTATCGATGTCACCGTATTGCGGATCTTGTTGAAGAGGTTTTAAAGTATCCTCTGCCCTGCTTTTAAACCGATGGAGACGGAAGAAAATGTTCGTTGTATGATCTCATCATTAGGGTGCTAATGCAAAAATAAGGCCTCTATATCGAGCAAACTGCAACATCCTTGGTTTACGGCATATGGTGTGGCATAAAAACAAATAATGAGGGAAAAATGAGTCAGTGAATCCGACGATAGCTAATTCTCGCGAGAAATACGAACTTTAATCAATATCGGTGAATTTGACAAAGTGCTAAAGTATACAGCAACTTGGACCTGTACCCGAAGTAAACTTGATCCGTGTACCGTTTCTGTTTATCTATTAAACTTAAAATCAAAACTAACATTGGAGAATTTCATATGCACCGTATGCAGTGTATAGAACGATGTTCTCTTAATGCATCAATTGAAATGAAAAGTCGTGTGGGTTTACAATCTTTACATGTAGACTAGTTTGTGCTTGGTTGATTTCGTTTCGCTTTCATCAATTATGTTCCGATGTCCCTTTCAAAATAAGGGGATATCCATATATTAATTGCGTCCATATGCGCGGAAAGCTTTTGATGAGTAAAAAGTTGGAAATGTCCTTTTTACCAAGGGGTTTCTAAAATGTAATTGTCCCATTTCATATAAAGAAACATTAGCTCGAATGACGTGAAATTAAAGCTTTTCGAGATCTGTTCGTATTGCTCATCAGTTAACTAGACAACATAAAATCGGAAATTCGTCGTTTTTAATCAGTTGGTTGCTCGCTTCTTTGGCTTCCTGACGCTGCAATTTTCAAAGAAAATCGAGGTATCCAATAGTAATGACGGGAAATTATTTCACGTTGGAAGCGTCCACTGCTAGGCGAGCAAATGGTTGTGAGCAATTAAAAAAAAACTCGAAAGTTTGTATAATAATATATGATATACAGTGTACATGCATTATATCGAAGAAATGCAGCTTCTGTATTTGCTCGCACATACGCTTCCAAAATGCACTACAGCAAATGTTTCACAACTTTTATGTGCATGTAGGCCTACGTGTCTATACGTTTTCTTTTAAATTTAGGGAAATTTCCAGCATTCTAGCGCCTATTATTGATTTTTGAGCGTTTCTCTCCAACTGTCACATTGCAGAAAAGAAATTAAAATTGTGCGGTTATTTATTTTTTAATATTTTTCTAGAATTGTTGCGTCAAAAGCGCGAGTGTCGCGGCCTTTTTTGTTTTCCTCGCTCGATGCGCCTATGCTTCGGCTGTGCAAAAGCAAATATTCATTTGGTGCGCATCCAATTTATTAAAGGTTGATTGCGCGATTTAATCTTAGCTTTGTGGATATTATAACGAATGAGGAGAGAGCGAAACGAACAAAGACGGAGTGGGGTGGAAATAATGAGCAAAAGACAGCAGCGAATCTAGTTCAGCTCCCTATGAATTCAATTTGACGAGTCTTACCTCGTGATGGCAGTGAACCAATTGATATATCCTGCTTGATCTTCGATCAACTGCACTTTTGCCGAACGTTCAATAAAATCGACTTCTCCCATTGATCAACTGGAAATGTCTGGGCGTTATTTTTACGTAACATGGACGGGTAACAAAACGTAGTCCTGTAATAATAAGAAATATAGAGCGTATGTGCACCTGCCTTGTATAAGGACGTTGATGGTCAATATATTGCTCAAGTTCATTAAAGACTTTGTAGATGAGAACACTAGGCGCGAATACGTTTACATCGCGAGCAAACTTGTACACGGATTGCCTTAACTGATGAAATTGGAAAATCAGCGTTAGAATCTTGATGGGGTAAAATCGTGTAGAGGAAATTACGGTTTTCTCTCAACAGGAACTGAACTGTATGCTGTCAGTTATTGCGCAGTCGATCGTTTTCTATGCGGAATATACTCGTACATTAGTCCTAATTTGATTTAATTTAGTCAACTCGTAACATGCAAATGAGCAATCATTTCTGGTGACAGATTTCAGCGGAATTACGCTTTTGATATTCAGCAGGGGCGCTTGATCGTTATCCATCTGTTCATACGACGAAATTGGCACGTTCTATACTCGGCAATATCGCTGGCTAATCTGCGTACGATCATTTTTTTTGTACTTTAAGGCCTTGGCAATTCCATTGCGTTACCACCTTAATCGAGTCTGTGTTTAAACTGCCGAATCGATCCCCTTTTTTGTTGTAGTAAAATTTGGGCCACCGAAAGTTATGTGTGATTGCCTGCTATCAAGGGGCGATTTTTAGATCTTTAATTGACGTGTACCATTCACAGAAAATGTGCGTATTGATTGGAAAAAATGGAATCTTGAATTTTGAAACCATTGACAGAATTCTTCAATAATATGCCAGGCCAAAACTTTTCTAGAATGATTTCCGAAAGGGAAAGTATATTTTACCAAATAGCCAAAAGGACATTGCTCATTATTGCATACATGTACATGTAAATTAAGCGCTAATTTGTAATTTTTATCTATTTCAGTATCAACTCAAGAGTATTTGAACTTCAGCTTATCCGATGAATTTTATGCCTATGCGGAGACTAAATTCTTAATGCAAGACTGCGAAACAAATAATGATGTCACTCATATTCGATGGCTGAATCCAAAGAATGTTCATATTGGCACGAACGGCAGGTTTGTAAAAGGTTTCCATGCTTAATATTAAATGTTTAGATTGTTTTGAATTTGTTTAAACATCTCCGTTCTGGTTATTATTTCCGGGTATAATAGGAACAAACAAACAAACTTGTAGCGATTTTCCAACACCCTATATATACACAAGTATCACATTAGACTGCGTTAGAAACGTACATCAAAAATGTAGGTTAGGACAGCAACGAGCGACCTCGGCAGCTAGCCCACAATATATACCGTGGCTGTCCTGTAGTGTCAGATCCGTGGCATTCCGTTTAGATTAAAATGAAGATAAATTGTAGCAAATTTCATGGGAATAAGCTATAGCAATGCATCGGTGCCATTTTCGGTTCTATCGGTGGTCACCTTGACCTTTCGCACACATTGACGCCCACTTCGTTCGAGCGCATCTCTTAACATCTTCTCGGCATTCTTTAGTCTTTATTATTCAGTTTCTTTGAACAGTATTAATCCAAGGAGTTTTAATGTTGGATTTCTGCCAAATTGCAAACTGCGGCGACGCATGCGCGTTCGTCGTGCGAATCAGCACACCCTGCGTCTGCAATCCGCTCTCCAGAGCTTCTTAAAGCCGCAACCCAATGATGGATGGCGAGTAATTTTCTGAACAAGTTTGAAATTTGCAATCCTTCTGCTTGTCGCACCGTATAGCCTCGCAACGAAGGCTTAATTCCCCTTTCTTTTTATCCGCTGCTGCATAATCTGAATTCTTACGCGCAAGCGGACAGAAATCGTTGTTGACCACTTGCCCTTTGCTCCGAATGCATCATGTGGATGACAGTAAATTTAACGGATCAAAATGATGCGCACGGCTGAGCAGGGCCATTCTTGTCGTCGAATGAAAATGTTTAATTGCGCCCAATGCGTGCACCAAGGACTATGCATCTGCGAAAATACGCCTTACCGCAATACTACTTCGACCATGGATTACCTCGATGTTCAATGGTGTCGCCACTTGCCGCATCCGCCTTTGACACGATGAAGGCAGTTTTGCTAATATCTATCGCTATCAAGCTTATCGTGAGTTCGAATCACTATTGCTTCGACTTTTTATTAATTTACCACAATGTTGTTATATCAGCGGATACAGTGTATTCCCAAATTTCTGCTTGTCTGCATCCCCGAATGTGACAATTCTACTACAATAAGTGTAGTAAACCACCAAATTTAGCGGTACAGAACAATAATAAAAATCTTTGAATGTTGACAATTTTAATTTTCTAGCAATTCAAAAAATATATACATGTACGACATGTAAGTAGGTTCTTAAACTCTGCCCTGAAAAGTTCATTTACATCGAATCTAACTGGCCTTTAGTTTTCTCAAATTTGACTAATAATTGTAAATTGAGATAATGATTCTTATTATTGTGCCAGTAGTTAACTTTTTCTATGGTTATATATCGACGACTGCTTCTTTCATACAAGGAAAATCCGGCTCTTGCATTGTTTCTTAATAGAGATCGCACTATGTCCATTTAATATTTATGTTGAGATATTCTCCTTTGAGGAAATATCAGTTAATCCTTAAATGTCATTCCAATCCACTCATGGAACTCCGAGCTCATTCGGATTGGTCTTATTTTTTGCATGCCATTAGACGTTGGAACTCTCTTCCAAAGGAAAGCCTTAAGCTTCACAAAATTCAATTTTGCAGTGATGTTGGGGTATACACTAACGTGGTGGTAACTACCGAATAATTTGGGTTGATGGATTACACTCCCCCCCCCCAACCACATGGTATTTATTTACTGGTAGTAGGGTACTGAGTTGAATTGAATTGCTCTGTTTGGAGTGTAAAACGACTTACTGCATGCTGTGAGAGTTTAAAAAGAACCTTAAAAACACCTTGAAGTGTTTGATAGTTTGATTTCCGCCATCTTTTTCAAAAACAGCGCAGCACCCTTTTGTGTTTATTAACCCTCCCAAAATTTGCTAGCTATTCATTGTCCTTGGCCAAATCCCACTGTAACGTTGCGGTTCATGCCAAAATCTATATACATGTAGTTATGTTTGCGGTTTTACAATTCATATGATTAATTAAGGTCGTTAGGCACTAAACGGGAATTTGCATAAACAGCAATGCTGCAGTTGGTTCTGGACAGTGACCATTATTCTCTGGTGACAATTGCATGGGAGGGCTGCTGGCAATTAAACGCGCAATAAGGCAAATGAGTTCCTGTTAATGCACACGATTAGCATAGAAAGTGCATGGCCCAACCATGGGGGCTATACGCTAACATGGTGCATTAAAAAAGTAATGTTCCTTAAAGATGGGAAAAGAGTCTCTTTATGCCGTTTTTGATGGCAAATAAGAAGGCTATGGAACATTATGCTGAATGCCTTAAGAGTAAATTATGGAAAAATATGAAAATGTTGGAATGTCATTAGCTTAATTTAACAACGTGTAGGACCTAGTCCTCTATATAGGAGTTCCGAAATTACCCAATTTAGTTTACTTTGAAACTAAAGTTATAGAATGCATCTTTTATCACGCAATATTGCTAGCCAATATTAGGAAATTTGATGAATAGCTCCACTACGAGCATCACTTTCGTCGTATCAGTTTCTTGGGGGTTGTGATGTTAGCATAGTAATGCGGATATTTCATTATGAAAAATGTATGCCGATAGTAGGTCAGAGTGAACGCTAATCCTCTTCATCAATATGTATAATGCAGGGCTCTCCTATTTCTTGTTGGTAACATTCCAATACCTTACAAATGGGCTGTTCCTGTATGTTTCTGATATATTCGTTTCGTTTTATTATAGGATTCGCGTGGAAGGATCGCCTCAAATTAAGAAGCTGACTTTAATATTCAGAGGCATCGAAAACGGCGATGAGGGTAATTACACGTGTGTAGCCACGCTACCAAATAAGGATATCGTCTCGAAAACTTTCAGATTGAAAGTTCTGAGTAAGTTTCCGATGTAGACACGAGTAGTCTTATCACATCGCTTCAGTTTTCTACGAGATTAAATCTAATCTTAATGTCCTTTCAGAACCAATTAAATTTGTGGATACACCCGAGTATCAATCAGCTCCTGAGGGTAATAACGGCTTCATCCGATGCAAAGTTGAAGGCGACCCTACTCCGACCATTATCTGGAAACCAAAATCGGCAGAGTGGATCGCACGTTAGCATACAATTATTTTCTCATTTTCTACTTTCCAATTCTGAACTTGCTAGATTTAGATTGAAAAAACGAAGGCAAAGGCTATGAAAGAGAACTTTTTCTAAGTTTTTGTCGATGGAATATCATTAAAATTAGCCATGATAAAATAATGATAAAATAGGTAGTGGGGTAGTTATGATATATTTTAAAAATAAAATATACTTATGATTCACCATCTTAATTATTCCAGTTCACGCAGTTTGAACGTCCTGTTGCGGCTAGAATGTCAAATTTTGGGAAATGCGAGGTTCAAAAATAAACTTACTAAAAGTAAAGCGAATTAACTTTTCGTTGCAATAGAAATTTTCATTTGTAGGCAATGAGACTTGGCGTTTTTGTAAGATATTATAATCTTCAGAACTTTCGGCCAAAACGTAAAGAAGTAAATGAGTAAAAATGGGTAGTAAAATATATCGTACTTGAAGGCATATTCACAACAAAAATTGGCAAGATTAATATAAAAAAGAGGTTTATTGGAGGTTTGAGTTATGCCTTCTAACCATTAATGGATTTGATTTCATCCCAACCGATGTCAGATGACAGATATCAAATGACCGAAGAAAAGTTTTTTATTAACAACGTTACCCGTGAGGATGCCGGGGAATACAGATGTACAGCTCTCCAACATAATAAAGAGAAATCGGATTTTCAGGAAATGATTATTAAGTTTGTCGTCAAATGTAAGTTCAGTATCAGAATAATGATTTCTATGCCCCTTTCCTTATTATTAATTTGTATTAAATTCTTATTGATGTTCCTCGTAGATAAACCTGAGTGGAAACCTCATCTTAAAGATGAGGTCTATTCGTACATTTCTGGGGAAGTCAATATGACTTGTGAAGCTCACGGTGTACCAATTCCAAAATTTACCTGGATTCGTAATGACAAACCCGTTGTAGTGGAACCGTTAGGCCCATACGTCATCACAGATTCCGATGGAAAGAGCACTTTGGAGGTAGAAATCAGTTCTTGTTTTGGATAATTATCCAATACTACAACATCAACTGTATGTTGCCGTGTGCATAACACGCTTCGTTTGGTGCTACAAGTGTGATAGAATGCTTTTTTAATCCAGCTTTTTATTACACTATACATTAGGTTTTTACTCACAACGAATCTAGTTTTGGCGCATACAGATGTGAAGCAAAAAATGAATTGGGTGCAATAGAGCACGAATTCGAATTAAAATTAGGAGGTATTGAAGCATGTCTTGTTTTCCATTTCAAGCTTGTATTTGTCGATTTGTATTTCATTTGGTGCGTTAATTGATTTTTTAGTTAGACCAGCCGTGCCCGAAGTGACCGTCAAAGGATTCCAACCAAGAAGCGTTGAATTGGATATCACTACTGAAAAAGAGAATGAGCTGAAACTTTCTAAATATCGTGTACAATACAAGGAAATTGGACAGCAATGGAACGAGGCTAAATATATGAAATTTGAAGTTGGTAAGGGCTGATATTTATTTTAACACGCTTGCTTTTAAATATTAGATTACTGTTTGTTTCCTGATTATGCGGTTTCTACTTTAATTTTCATGTTTTTTATACTTGAGGGAAAGCTTAAAAAATCGCCCATGATTGATCTTCCATCCCTTCTATGTTCTGAATACATCATGCATTTGTAACATTACCTGCTCAGATGTAAAAGTACTTGTTGGCCTAGCATTCACCTTAACTTTTGAATTGTTAACTTATAATTTTAAATTCAGGGTTTCATTTGATATGAATTAGTCCAATGACACAGACAAGATTTACATCTCGTTTAACCAAAAACTGATTATCATTGTCTGTTATAATAGTTTAATATGAAGAGGTTCCATTCCATTAAATGTCAACGTACATTTTTCATGCAGCCACTTAGTTCCTTTTTATTCAATTTCAGGTGGAACGTATGTCATTGGAGGTTTAAAAGAAAATACGGACTATGTGCTGCGTGTGGCTGCTGAAAATGTGGCTGGACTAAGTAATTACACGGAGGACATTAACTTCAGTACTATAAATATGGAAAACAAAGAGGTTTCTACAAATAGTGCTTCTTCGCTGAGAGTCGTCCAAAGCGTGGGTACGATGCTCAATTGCATCATTGCAGTTGCCACTATCGCAGTGGTTTATATGGTATGAGCGCCAATTTCCAAAAATCTCGGCCTGCATTAAATGGGTTGCTAAACGAGGAAGAAAAGTCAAAGATGGCGAGATTGAATAAAGAAAAGTTAAATGAGAGATTACAAAATACTGGTCGCATTTGTAAATTGAGCAGTTTGACGGGGTGGCAGCATTTCCCATGTGCGGTTTTTAAGGAAAAGACAGCAGTTTTATTGAACTTTGTCCATGCCCGAAGGAGTGATGCAGTTCTACGTTGAAGATTTTTGCTCAATTTACGAATGCGCCTGTGAGATACGCTTGTTCACTATTACAGGGACATGAAAAAGCGTAATACGTGTTTGTGTGTCGATTGTCTCGCGTCTGCAGGCCAGCTGCCACATTATTGCCTAAACCATCGAGGTGAGTGACTTAAGTACGTGACTGACTGACAACATGTTACCGTCGTTTTTCAGCATCGCAGATGAAACAGTTGACACCAGGCAAGGACGGCTTTGTCAGTATTGGATTTGTCACATTCTCATCAAACAGTTTAGTCCGTGCTCCATTTGTTGTAGCAGAATGTTAGTACATTGTACTTCCAAGAATTGGTTGCACGAAGTTTGTGTATTTAGTAAGTGTGAGCTGCACTCATTTTGCCTTTACGACCAGATGCCGGTGACGACCAATTTTTATTATTAATTTAGGAAGATGGAAAAGTTAACGAATCCGTTGACAAAATCGAATTCGTTACAGCCATGATCTGGTTTATGTAATCAGATTACAGTATGCCCCAAATCCCTCTACCACGGGAAAGTTTCTGAGCCCTCTTCCCTTCTTACCTCCTGATCGCAGATATACATGTAAATGATCACAATAAAGTATAATATAGCGTAGATATGTTACAATTGAACTTAAGTTATACACATTAAGACATCAACAAAAATAACTACAATATAAAACAGAATAGTTTTAACAATACTATATTCTACAGAAATAAGAACATTTACGTGAATGTGCATTCTTTATCTCTATCTAGTGTTACTCTTGAGTGTGGATATTGATTTCACCTATTGACAGCTTAAATTTGAATTCTCCAAATTTATGAATTTCTATTTTTTTGTGATTTTTATCGTTAATATTTATTAAATATTCAGTATTTTCATATGGTGGACAACGGGGGCATACTGTATTGTGCAATGTTCACGCAATTTTTATCTGACGATTTTGTTTTTCAATTATTTTATGCTTCAAAATCAGAATCAGCAGAACTTTTGCCAAAAAATGACATCTTGCATTAAATTTAATCATATATTTAAATGACTTGATTACTTGATGTCTTGATCACTTAAATCGAGCAATTAAGTAAAAGCAACATATTCAATGATTTAATTTTAATTTCCAGATTTTCTTGGATTTCAACAATCTTTTTAATATTATTTCGGATGCTTATCAAAACATGAGATAATTTTGTATTTTGTGTTTGACAACATACCTCCTCGACTTTACTTGTTATTCATTTGTATTATAGATGGTAATGTTTTGAGTTTTAATATGTTTAAAATATATCATTGTTTTTACAAATACATCAGCTAATTGATGGGAACTGACTTTATGGGAACAAATTGGAATCTTATGTGAGGACATTGCCAGTTTCAGGACTGCCATCAGCATGCAAAGTGTTCAATAATTGGATTCAATTTTTCGCAATGATTTCGAATTACCGGTACGACAAAACCCAACCGTTGAAAATATTTTGAAATTTTTATAATGTACTTAAAAATTTACTATTTGATGAATTTCCACTTCTCCATTCAAGCGTTTTTGTTAATTGTCATATTATATGTCAAGATCATATTTCCTGCATCACAGAATGCAACTTTAATGCTTGTATTTGATTTTTTACAAACCACGGTATGGGATTTTACCATCTTCATCTATAACGTGGCTTAAAGACAAACTTCGTGCAGTCATTCTTGGATTTTGCTTTAATCGATTCCTATATTGAAATTCTACACTCGTTAAGATTGGTGAGTTTTTTAACGAGTATCCTTGTTGCTCTTTAATTTCATTTTTCCCCTATTAGGAAAATCAATTAAGGACTGCCCAATCGTTGCCTGGACTTAGATATAATTAATCATTTCATTCCTGCATCGGACGTTAACGCTACCATTTATTGAAAAGTGGCTTCTTTTCATTCAATTGTTAAAAGTGAGTGAATTGCAGTGAGCAGGGATATTCATTATGTTGTACATAAGTGTATTCGGTGTTTCACATTTTATTTAAAGAGAGGCTGACATAATTCGCTTGTTGCTTTAAAATTGGAGATTTATCCGTGTTATTAAAGGAATAGTAATACTTTTGAATTGTTGTGAAAGTCAGTCATACTAATGGCTGTTTGCATCGTGTTTTGTTACATTTATTAAGCAACTAAAATTCTATAAAACCAGCAATGATTATATGTATTAGGAAATGCTGTAAGCAGGTATGGCGTCTATTTGGATTCTGGTTTATTTGGAACGTGTAGTAGCATTGGTATAATTTTTCCACCAGATAAAAAGTATTGCTACTCTTCTTGATTAGCATGATTACCTTAGGATCTTGATTACACCAAACTCGCAATTGCTAATTACTATAGATGAAAATGTAAATTGTTTATCCATAATTGTAAAGTAATTAAATGATTTTATAAGAAATTATTAGTGCACTTACTATACATTGAAAATATTCTGAAACAAAATTCTATTTCGTATACCGAAATCATAGGCCTACTGTAAAGGTTCGCTGCAGTTTAATTCTGGTTGATTCGTGACTATCTCACGATTAATTCTTATTTCAGGAATGATGGTTTGTTTGTATTAAATAAATCGTCATTTAACGTAAGTGTGCATTTAGAAAGTACTTTTAATGCGGATTCGTATTTTTATGAAGTGCCTTTCTGAATTAAAAAGCTGTTTACCAAAGCGCTCTGCCAACAGAAATACCGGTACACACGGACCTGTAAACGAGACCACGAGACGAGATTCACACGGGGAACAACAACAGCAAGAATTCAGAAGTTACAGACTAAGTTTACTTCAAGAAAAAGTCGGTTGATTTTATCAGTGCGTGCGCTTTTCAAAAGTGAAGTATTGGAATTGTCGATGTTTGGGAACGATTTTGGGAGAACGCTAAGGTACGTGTTTTTAATTACTGGTACGTGGATAATTAATAATGTTTGCACGCGTGTTGCAAGCAGGGATTTTTCCAGTTCGCCCATAGTTCGGTACGGGGCCACCGGCTGCCTTTATTTAGGCCTAATGTGCAAAACTAAAATGGACACGCAACGCTTCTTCTTTGTTCAACGATGGCTGTAATATTAATTAACTTTCCGCAATTTAGTTACAAGATTCTTTTACTCCGAATTTACTCAGTTATTATTATTACTCCAAATTTCATTTCAAAGTTGCGCGCTACTTGGGTAGGAATTTCGGAAATAGTCAACAAAGTCGTTCAAGGTTATTGCTTAGCCTATACGTAATACATTGTGAACTTAACTTGTGTAATTAATCGGATTTTATTAAACTGTTGACTTCGTTTTGGTACGCTAGTTTGCCATATAGGCTACTGGCCGTCAACTTATCTCCATATCACTTTAGGTTGTCTGCCATACAATGTATAGTCAGAATTTGAGTAAAATTCTATAGTTCAAATTTGTGCTCATGATTCATCATCCTCTGACATCAATTCGTATAACGGGCATGTTTATCAATTTTTCTTTATGCATTTATTGATGATAATGTTTGGTATTTGTTCAAAGGTTCAAGTTAGTATCATTTTTGTAGCTTAACGAGCGTGTTATGCAAACTATCCTCACGGCCAAAGGTTCCTTTGGCGTAGGCTTCATTAACCAAATCAATTTAATTGTTAGAATTGCGCTGTCATTTTCTATGTCGGTTGCTAACAAGCAAGGTAAAGTACGTTAAACCAGTGATGTAACATACAGTATATAGTACGAGGCTTAATTGTTAAGGTTTGGATTGAGTTAGTAATTTATAAATTGCTAAAAATTTAACACTTTACCAAGTGTCATCTAGCATGATTTAGATTCGTAAATATACAGTGTACCTCGTCCAAACTTAATAAAAAACCTTTGGCTAATTAATACATCCTTTAGCTTAAATCCATGTACTCACTTAGTATGCTTTTGTTCGCCTATTAACAATTGTAGGTCAGTATTCGTGCTTTTTAATATAGCTATTTTATACATCTTTGAATTCTGCGCAGCAGTGAGTTTTTTTTAAAAAATATCTAAGAGCTTTTACCAATACGTATAGAACATTGCCGCCTAAATTTAAATTTATTGATCAAGTGACATGCTCCGTGTAAGCGCAGCGCTAGTCGAAACTAAGTTCGAGGTCATTTAAAGCGCTTTAGCTCCCAGATTTCATGAAGGTTTTTTGAAGTGGTAAGTTGTTGGCAGTAGGCTGATTTGTCTGCACGTTCGTAAAATTTGGTCAGCTACATGTATGTAACTTTTTAGTGTAGGAATAAGAGTACTTTCCTTAAGCAAGAATGAATTTCAGAATTGGAATTTATACATTCAGTATTTATTCATTATAGAGTGGACAAATTGTGTAACTAACATATTGCATTGCACAAAATCAATGTCTATAGTGACCAAGAGCAATTTATAAACTACTGTTTTGCCATCAAAATACTAAAGTACCATCTTGTTAATTTATGAATGCAAATTATGGTAACAATATAAGTTAACTTTAGAAATTAAGAATAAAGAATAGGTTAAGAATAACTTAGGGTTAACCTACTGGGTTACTCTAGGTTAACCCACGGTTGTATTGCACAAGCGCGGGTTAGGGAAAAAATGAAGAGAAAGGTTAACCCAGCCAGTAGGCAGGGTTAACCTCGGGTTATTAGGAAAACAACATGGCGGACAGTACTGATGAATCTGATGACGCTAGGGAATTGCGCGTGCTACACCATCTGGTCATGCAGACGTGGAAGCCAGCATGCGCAATCTGGCAGCATTTTTCAAAGTTATTTCCATTTCTGTAATTCCATTTTGGTTTCAGATGGTTAAACATGGGTTTCATAACCCTGGGCATAAGGTTAACCTGGAGTGAAATTTTAACCAAGGTTAGTAAACCTAAGATTTTAACCTAAGTTGGTGCAACCGGCCCTTAGTCTTAAACCACATAAACTAATTCTGTAAGTTGCTAGCCTCCAGACCTTTAACCTCGCAATTATTTGAACTGCGTTTCTAATTCGTCTAAACGCATAATTGATTTGCTTATTAGCAGTTTTAATATCCAGTAAAAGCTCGCAGAAAGCAATGGCGCGTAAGAAGGTGCAAGTTGCATCGAAGATCTTTCGTAAAATGTTTTTCGTGCCAAGTAACAGAATTCCAGAGACAAACTATATAATGGATGAGATTCTGTTTGCATGTTTTGTATTTAAAAAAGCGAAATCAAAAGCCGATGCGAGGATCCTGAATTCCTCAGAGAGAAGTGCTTAAATGAGCATTAAAGTCATGTACGGAAAGGCGATTAGAATCATTGAATGGGGTAAATATTCCCCCGTGAATCGATTCGTGGCGTTTTTTTAGTTTTTGATGAATCCTGATGTTTGCCTTTCGAAAAGATTGTACATAGCCAATTACGGTTGCTCGAAACTAGGATTACGAGAGAATGAAACTGGAAGACATTTAAGGCGGCAAACGAACTTGTTTTTCATGAGTTGTTTATATTTTCTAATTGAAAATCCATGGTAATAAAGGTATATGTAGGCCGGGGCTTTATCATAGAATGAAGGTCGTCTTCTGTATCCACGTAGTAATCCTCGACCATTAATGCAAAGCAACAAATGTAAACGAAAATAAGTCCTTACTCCTCCAGTTGAGTGTATAGGCGTGTATGGATCATTTAGGATATATTTACAACGGCTTTTATACATGTAAGGGGGAATTTTGACCGTATTGTTTCCAAGTATTTGCCACAATAATTCTGTATAAAATTCATTTTTTCCAAGTCATGGCACGATTCCTGACTTTGAAGTCAGAAAACCCGCGAATACGAGTTTGTCGAAAAACTTGAAATTTGCGCACAGTTTGGATCTGCTTATAATGTAATATATACTTAGATAATTAGGTCTTTTACTAATTTATTCATGACACTGATCGGTTCTACGATGAGATTGCAGCTAGCCAGAAGTTTGTTTTAGAGAGAACGTAGTATAGAATTGTATATAATTATTTTCAATTTTCCATTGAAATTAAAGCCAAGCGGAATAAGCATCTGTTTAAATTGAACAAGCAGACGGGATTCCAGGAAGCCAAATTTAGCGACGACTGTACATTCGAGGGAGTTTATTGGAAAAATTGCATTCATTGTTCATTCTCTTATTTCTCGGAAATACTGGCCGGTCTTACGTGAAGGGGTGGCTCAGTTTCAATCATTATGGCTCGTGAGCCCGCTTAACTGTGAAATATTTGCATACATACAGTGTAGATTCATTGAATTCACCAATTGCGAATCAGGGCAAATAAAATATTCGTAGAACCCCCTTTATACTCGCTTTGAAGAATTCTAAGAATGTTTGTGGTCAGGCAAATACTCGGCACTTGTCACCTATAAGCAGTAAAATAATTTAAAGTACGTTTCTTGCCTTCTGTGTGGAATAATTTATCAAAGGGTCTTATGACGGACATTTAAGTTTATATATAAAGCTTATGAATGGGGAAAAAAATCTGTGAAAAATGGACGATACTCGATTTTTCTAAGATAATTGTGTCGAGTCGTACAACGATTATGGGGGAGAACACACTGAATGCTTATTGCAGGCGCTTACCACTCGGCGTAATTAGCGCCAACAAGTGGAATAAGAATACGGCAATCGTTTTAAATGAAGGCGCACACAGAAAGCTTAGCCGAGCCAGGCTGAGAAGATTTGTATGACACAGAGTGGCACACAAATCACTATTGGTGAAAAGTGTTGCCATCGATTGTAAGCCGCCTATACATGTACCGTAAAAACGTGTCCTGCATTCATCATGAGATGCTAATGCGCGTGTGGAAGATTTTACACGGAATGTTTCACCTAGCATAACGCATGCAGTGGCGCCACTAAGCACACTGACCATCCCACTGATATCAGCATTCATTGTGTGCCTCAAAAGCTGGAAACAAAAAGATGAAAGAAGCATGTCGAAAGTAAGCATTCTCACCCTATGGCATTTCTTGCCATAGGGTGAGAATGAAATGGAGAGCCTGGTGTGCCACGAGCTAGAGACGTGTGTTGATGTAATGTAATAAGACTGGGGCATCCTTCTAAAACATTTCATATGTGATTTTTGTCTATTTGAAAGTTTCTGGACACAAAACAACACGTTTGAAATAGCAGTTATTTGCTAATAAATAGTCATGTATACCCCTCACCGGATTGACGATTGCTTTCATGGAAATGAGAAAACCATTATTATAATATTTATATTCAAAATATATTACTCAAATTTCTTGATTGTGATGACCCTCGAGTGAAGGAACACCTTGGCAACTTGCCAAATACCTTGATGTTGGGATTATCCTTTACAAGTATAAAAGTTGCCGGCAAACATTCAATAATACCTGACATTCCAATTGTTGTATACAGTATATGGGCAACATTTGGTCTAGAGGGGGATAGTCTGGCCTGATCTTGACTTACGTTGGGAGCTCTCTCCTTATTTACATGTACCTTATTCATGATGTTTGCTGTGAAGTTACGTGTGTTCATAGTGCGAATAAACTGCTTTATGCTTATTCTGGGCATGTGGACTCTTGTTTGGCAGTGACCTGCCCTCTTGGGATGGCTATCCCCTACGCTCACCGGAGTATGCTTCCAGCTGGAAGTTGTCGTACAGAAAGAACCTCGGAAGAAGTTCTCGCATGGGTAAAATTAATAGTTTGTCTTAATGTGGTAGGATAAATCAAATGAATAGATGATGCGAGTATCTGGTTTTTATTCATTACCAGTTCAATTTCTTGTAGTTTTTTTGTGGTACTTCTATGAATTCCATTATTGTATACTATATATAGGGAATTTATTTTTTAATAAGAAA
This sequence comes from Megaphyllum sjaelandicum, assembly GCA_034698745.1. Taxonomy (NCBI): domain Eukaryota; kingdom Metazoa; phylum Arthropoda; class Diplopoda; order Julida; family Julidae; genus Megaphyllum; species Megaphyllum sjaelandicum. The sequence goes on from JAQGBX010000177.1 coordinate 32,123, forward strand.
TTACCAAAAAAAATTTTGTGGTGATAATAATTATCCATTCAGAACGCTCCTTATGAAGACCATACAGTTAGTTCGAACGTTGATCGTCATTAAAGAAATTAATTTTTGGTGAATCATATACTCGCATAACCCATTCGTAAAATTGGCATGGCAAGATGTTATCCTTTTTTATTTTATTGTTGCATCATCACGCATAGCAAGTATACATGAAAGTAAAATTCATGAGGAATTTGTTATCGGTTTACCTTATTTTCAGCTTTTAGAAATCTCGAATAAACTACAGGTATACGCACTGAATATTCCCGCGCATGTAGACTACATGTACGTGTATTTTCAAAGAGAAGCTACGTTTATTAACACGAGCTGCAGTGCTGGTTTTCAAATAATAACCAGCAACACGCGCATTATTTATGTTTATCAGCTTATACGCGCATTTCATTATTTTATCAAAATGAAAATGTCTACTCCAGCTGTTGGAAGACTTTTACTCATTAGCAAAACCATAGTTTTTGTCGAGACGTCGTTGAAAACGTCTTTTTATGGGCTGCAACATAGTTTGGTGCACTGGGGTCCATACGCGAGCCTGCAGTAATTGCCAGTAGCAGATAACTTTAAATGAACGCTGAGCAAACATGATGATGATAACCGAGTATACACTTCTCTGTACGAGCGTATATGTCGGCTGCCATAATTATTATAATGGCGTTGATCCTACCGAGTTTAGCAGCTTTGTGGCGAATTTCCCTGCATGTAATCGTGGTTTAAAAAAAATTATCCATGCACATTTAAAGGAACTGCACGGTCTATGTATTCTTTTTTTGCGAGTCTGTATTTTTAATGTTTACTCGGTAGGCCTGCTTGGTGCATGGCAATCGTACATTCGTTCTATTTTAGGACACTGGCTAAGTATACACCTGCATAATTCGTGCGCGTAAACAATCGACAATATATATGCAAAATGTTACCTTTATCGTGCCATACAATGGTGGACATTCTAGAAATAATTTTGCGACAACTACGTGTATTTCTCAGCATGAAACTATTCATGGCCTAAAAACCTTAAATTCTAATGCCATCTCTGTCTGCGCCCTTCATTCTCGTTCCAGTTTTGGCGCATATATACTGCTGTAGTGCATGCTGTCCACGCGTCGATACGACGAAGTGTCAAAGCTTTCCAGCTATAATGAAACCCGAGGCTTATATTTATTTGCATATTTAGATGCGCGTACTGAAATCCGCGCGAAGCAAATGATGGCGAGTTCTATTCGATAACTCGGCGAACGCATTCTGGAAGTGACGATATGGCTTTTAGCGGCGCAAATCATATTTCTCCGTAGTTTTATCAATCATCCGTGAAATTGGAAAATAGTGTGACAGTTGGCAAATGTACGTTTGTATGCACGCGGAAAATAGAAATATATCGTTTCGGGACCAAGCCAAAGCCAAAGGGGTTTGGGCGCCGAGTGATGAGGCGCGTCCATTTTCATGCCACGCCACTTCACGGATGTTAGCGCTTGGGGAATTCTTGTCCAGGAAGGCCTGCGAGCAAGTTTATGAAAGCAGAAAATAAAATCAGGATTAAATTCGCGTCGAAAAGCGATTTTTAACTCTTCTCAACGCTTAAAAAAAGGGAAATAGAAAGCGAGCGAATAGTATTAGGAACGAGGGGGAAAAAAGCAGAAAAAAGCTTTTCCTCCACTCGAAAGCTTCTTATTCCGACCTATAGTTAAGTGCTGTCGTAGTTCATTTTTGCGAGGATGATTATTGCCCTTCTTTCTCTCTCTTCTCCACCTACTTCCCTTTTCCTTAAATGCTTGGCTGAAAACTCCACTTTGCACCTGTTCGAAATCAATCGAATCTCACAGTTTTCAAAAGATATCGAAACAAAAGTTTTCGCATCGTGCAACGCTCGAGCCTGCCGATGATCCCGCGCCTCTGCCATTATCTTCCGAGTTCGATTTCTGCTATTCCGCGATTGTTTTTTGCGTGATGGGATGCATTTACGCCATAACGGAGTTAATACCCTCGATGCTCGGCACGAAAGTCTAGCTGTAAGCCACTCGAAAGGCATTTCGATTTGTATTTGATTAAATTTTGCAATTTTGTTTCGAGCTCTCGTATACGCGCGCGTAGGATTGCGTATCTTCGGGATTGGTTTGATACGGTTAATGTCGAAACAGAAATCGAAAAAACGTGAGAATTATCGGAAAGTAAACTGCTCGAATGTGAAACTTCGATCGGGATCATCACGCTTGTCGAGTAATCCGCGTATAGAATTCACCCGAATCCAAGGTTCGGGAAGAAGTCTCGGAACGGCGGTGGAATAATATGCGAATACGTATGACGGTTATTGTAAATAATTGAAGGGCTCTTTATGAACCTGAAATTCATCGATGAGGCGTTAGTAAGTTTCTCGAGTATTGCTAATGCACGGATAATAGACCCGAGATGGAGAAATCGACAATATTTATGCGTGTGGCTATGTATACATATATGCATAACGCGATTGACGTTACGCATATTCAATCTTCGCAATCTTTCGACACAATATTTCTCATTTTCGATGCCCAGTTAGCGTCTGGGCATGCGCAGATCGTTACTATAGGTAGATTAATACTCGTTTCGTTACAACTATTAAAGCACACTAATGCGCGTGCCAAGACGCCGTAAGGGGATCAAACATGCTGTGCACCGAGATTGACTTGACTGTTTTGACACCATAGTCGATTCAATACAGTGGTTTCAGTCGTAACGCACAATGTAGGCTATGCACTCGTCTTTGTCGGGAACGTCACATGACAGCAAGTGCATGTATGGGATCTAGTGGAAGAATAAACTAGTACTATAAGGGACACCTCTCTTCTGGTGGATTGTTTTTTTTTTAATTTTTTATCTGATTTTACTTTAATTTTTAATTAATCAAGTAGCCCGTTGTATAGTTCGCTTCGTCTTCAAAATTTCTAATGCTGGATTCACAATGCATCGACGAACCGTGACTCGGGTGCAATTCGAAATTTCCTACGTCAATTTGTCTTCATCGCCCCGCCTTCGGCAGTCATCGACGACTTGGAAGAGAGCTCCAAGTCGTCTCTGACGTTTTTAAGATGGCGTGAAAACCGTCTCATGCACCTTTCGTTGATATTGTGAATCCAGTATAAAGCGAACGCGTCCACAAAAAGCCTTCGCGATCGCGATACTGGTAAATTGGATGTTCGAGTAAACAGATTCAGATTCTTTGAGTACTACATAAGCCGCCAGGTGGAAGGGTGATCTGCGGCGGATGCCGACCGAACGCATATACAGGGGAAGCAACTTTAAAAAAAAAATCGAGATGGCACTACAGTATAATATAGTGAGTGGTGAAAGTCATTGTCCGTGAACACGGCAGTGACTCGTTCATCCCATCGTTCGATCGTTATTCGGTCTGGGCGTCGAAGCTGTAAAAGCGAACGATAATGCCGAGTTGTCAACACTCCAGCGTAGTCAAATTGCCTAATCGGAATAGTTTTGGGTTATTGAATGGGAATCGAGCATCGTGCGTGTTCGTTAATGCTCGAATTCGTTTCCGGCTTCGGCATAACGGGTGTTGCTAGGTTGCGTCGGCGCTGCACAATTTTCTCCCCGTTGAAATTCCAGTTGCTCGTAATTGTACGGCGCGCACTCGATCATGAATAACGAGCCGTTTAATGGAATGTTGGTTTTAAGGCGGTCGTTAATTATACGCCCGCGTTACTATCCCACGACTTAGGGATGCATCCACTTAGTGGTTGGTTCCTCCATCCCTCTCTGTTCCTTCACGGAACGATGCATCGCGCGTCAGGTGACGTCAATTTGCGGTGTACTCTCGTAAATCTCGTCAACAACGTGGGTGACGGCTCTGGGGCTTGCGGTGGTCGTCTTCGGTGGAATATCTTTGAAATGACTCGACTAGTAGCACAGTATACGAATATAACAGTATGCTCACTTCGCCTTTTTCCTGAGGCCATTTTCATGAGCGCCGGTGGCGACGAACGGCGGCGTATAGATAGAACCATGTGCTAAAAAGGGTCCACGTGCCATCATACCCTGAGACGCACATAGGTGCTTACTGGCTCTCTAGTGAGCCCACCGTTTCGAACCGCGCTAGTTTCGAACAGTGTTTCAAATTTTCGATTATTCTTTTCTATGTTTACAATCGGTGAGCAAGGTTTTACGCATTCAAGGTAAATGTTTTCACCTTATTTTTAATGTTTAACACATTCTGCAAATTATAAAATTGTATTAAGGTGACTTAAAATCGTAGGTCGCGTGCACAACAGTGCAAACCGATTGTAACAAGAAAAGATTTTGGATCGACACCGCTCGGAATGGACGAGTATTAATTAGGCCTACCTAGGTAATACTTGTAAACATATACAGTGGCGCCATAAAGTATTTGGGCACCATGAAAAATGTGAATAAGCAAAAAAATAATACATCAAAAAATTACAAATATATAAGAGATGGAGCTTGTCAATTTAAAAATCACTGTCTTCGTTCTCCCCATTAATCGATTTTTCTTTCCTCCTTGATATACAGTGTAATATAACTATTCATACACTTTTATGTTCTGAAAGACAATGTGTATTATAATTAATAAAACTGAAAAATTAGATGGCCACAAAGTATTTGGGCAGATACATGTTCATTATCTAACAAATAATATAATCATTATTAAGAACCTTCAAATTACAAATTTGATATGTGCATATTTGCTTAAATATTATACCTTTTAATTGTAAAGATATAAGTCGATTTTTGCTAGTTCATTTTTTCGTATAGATGGCTAAAATAGCCAAAATATTGCACAGCCTGTTTTATGAAAAGTTATTTGATTGATTAATTTAAATAAACGTTATGGAAATTCCTAAAAATATTCAAACACTCACAAACATCAGTATGATATACAATTATAACGTTTAATGACGTATAATAAACGAAAAACAGATCACCCTACAGTACTCTTTGAAAGGCAAGAATGCTCCATAGTGAAACATGTCCAGCATCATCTCTTTAGGAGTGACCAGGAATTGTTAAATATGGTCGCTTTAACATCCCAACAATATATATATATATATATCTTTTAACTGTACCGGTAATCCAACTTTTATTAAAGAGACAAATAAAGCATAAATGTTTTGAAGATTTTGCACCGTAACTTAATAAAAAGTGTCGAAGTTTAAAAGTGCAGGACACATTTAATTTACAACAAGATAACGACCAGAAGCATGCAACCAGGCATAACTTGCGAGTTGGTTGTTAAAAATTGTCAACAGAATAATGCAAACCCTGCCACGTTCACCAGACCTCAACATAATTAAGAATTTGTGTCACATATTTAACTTAAATGTTCGAAAATATGAAATAACTGGTAAAAATTGATGGTAGGAATTGCTTTAAGAAAAGTGGCTCAAAATAGACATAAATGTCATAATAAATTTCAGTTGTTTTATGTCATAATGGTTGAAAGCCATTATGGAAGCAAATAAACCGTTATATCGGTATTCATAATAGCCAGCATTACACCCTTTTTTGAGGTGACTTTTCGCTTATAGTATTATGGAATTTGACCATTATATTAGTAATTCATGAAACGCGAATTGCAATAATGTGATCCGAACATCATTATTATGGAGGAAGTAGTATTTTCTTTTCCTTTTTAAATCTGTACAATTTTTTACAGGTATTCTTGTACGGGTATACGCTTACCATGAGAGTAGCAAAAGGGACTTATTGCTCTGCGCTTGGCTGTAATGCCAATTCGAGAGGGGATCCCCAGACTGTAAATACAGAAAAAAACACGATTAGCAATTTAAATATTCTAATAAAGACAAAATTAATTCAAAGAACATACTTACTCGACAATCCATCATTGACGATAGGCAATCCACATCCAGAACATCAATATGTTCTGGAATGTGGAATAAATAAAGAATATGTCCCAGAATTCCATCCCGCCTTTCCAATTTTCAAATCCAAAATAAAACCATTAGCTAATGAATGCAAAGGTGCTACCCCGCGACTATCTAATTCACATGTAATTCTATCTATACGCCGCCATAAAGTCTTAGCGCTGGAGTCGTTTTTTTTGGCCTCATCAACATCAAAGTGCCGACACGGAGTGAGCATACTGTTATATTCGTATACTGTGTATCGGATGTGTAATCTGACAACGTTTACCAATATGGCGGGTAATCAGCGTCTGCTCGAAAATTCGTTTGGCCTTTTAATCAGTGTTTTTGATCACATCGATTGAGTTTGGTATGAGGGAAATCAAAAACAGCGTTTAGATTACATCCACTCGAAGGAGAAATGAACGGTGACGGAAACACTTCGGGTGAGTTCACGTTCACGGATGAAGAAATTCGCGAGCAGTTGGAAGCGTTGGGCTTTGAAAACGTCTCGGATGAGCAGCTTCAAGCTTTCAAAATCGGTTTGTACTTAATTGATACTGTGTTGCTCTCGAAGCTAATTGATGGGAAATGTGGGAATTTATTCACTCGTAGATCATTTAAATTGTCTCAAGTTTTTATGCGTGTTTTTTTTTAAAAGAGTTGGAGCGCCTTGTAGAGCAGGAAAGAGATGCAGCCATCGAACGCCCTGTTAAAATTTCAGACGAAGGGAATAGCATATATTTGAACGATATTGATGGTATGGGTTTGCTTCCTGGTATGTTATTGCCCCTGAGGCATATCCAGTTTTTATATTAATGACTTGTAGCAATTTTCTACTTTTAGATTTTCACGTGAAGGAATTGGAAGGCGCTCTAGACGAAGTTTCTAAGTCGACTGCATCAATTAAAAGACAAGGCCATGTTTTGGTATAAGAAAATTGGAATTAACTTATTATAATTTGGGCTATTGAAGGGGTTAATCGAATGAGTAATATATTATTAACGCGATGAACCTTGAACATGTCATTTTCAGTGATTTTAAGGGAATTAGAAGATAGAACTAGTGTTACCTAAAGAATACTATACCTTATGGGTGCAGTAGCTTGACTAGTAAATCAAACCCTACATTGTTTATTATGAAAACGTCAAATTATAAAAGTTAAAAAAGCCTCAAGAGCTATATAATCATCACAGTTCCATGAACATTTGAGTTGTTTTAGGATAGCCAATAATTTCAAAATTAACAATTAAATTTGTCAAGGAACAGTGTTCCGTTCTGCATAGATCAGTTATGTTTCAAAACTGATTTTTGATCGCATTTCCCGGATTTATTAAGAGTGAATGTTGACCTCTAAGTAGTTAAAAAGTGGATTTTAGACAGTTTATTTTTTAACATTAATGTCTGTAGAATTTCATAGCAACTACATAAGTTCCTGTGCGTTGCAAGTTAATGGTTTGCTATACAGTCCATTCAACCTTGAATTATCCAGAACTAGACGTCTAGCATATATTTAATGAACAATATGCATTCAACCATGTTTTGCTCAATTCAGAATGAAAAAGAAATAAAAAAGGGTTTAACTTTTCAAGTGTTTGAATTTGTTTTTTGTGTGGGTGTATGGTGCACGTCTAAAATACGTCTCTTTGAATGTAGGTCGAAAAGCTTCTACCTGTAGACAGAGTGTACCCCTCCCGGCCACACTCGACTACATCCACATCAGACGACGAACTAGGAAATGTCCGGCACATGTCGCTGACGCCTACTGGCTCCACCAGCTCAGAACGAAGCAGTGCCAGCGAAATGGCTTCTTCTGCCAGCTGTTACGGGCGTTCAAATTCCTGTAGCAAAAAGGAATCATCAACAGACTACAGCTCTAGGACAGATACTAGTGTTCGGAAAAGAAAAGTATTAAGGTAGGGCAAATATTACGCTGATTCTTGTAGTAATTTGTAAAGCATTTTTTCAGAAATGTGTGGCAGTTTTCTCCAAAGAGCATTTGGCTTTTGTATGCCCCAAGTTGAAGCAGTGGTTGACTAGAAACGATGTAGTGATAAAACCTTACCTGACAGAAGGCCTATTTGAAAAACATGTGGAATAAATAATTTAAAGATTATTTTTTGAGATTAGAAAGGATTAGAAACAGATCGTCAACATTGTTTTAGTGACACTTATTTTTAATGCAGGTTATCAGATATTTTATCTGATAACCTACATTTTTTTTACTTAAATGTTCTAATAACTTGATGTTTTTTTGTTCATATTAATTCTCTAAACTGAATGTGAAAATTCTTCACTAGCTCTAATGTAAAGTTTGTTTTGTTTTGAAGCTTAAGTAAACTACAAGTTTGCCAAGCATAAAAGGCTTTTGTATTTTGGAAGTTGGGTTACAACTTACAATTTACTTTTTTCAGAAAACTGAAGCATGGCACTTCAGTTGTTTGTGATGAAACTGTTTCTCAAAGTTCAGGTAGGCCTTGGCATTGAACTGGTGTGTAAATAAATTATTCTGTTACACAATATGGTGATTTTTGTGGTTTCAGAAGCCTCATCTTGTATCAAGGAAATGCGCAGGCCCATAAAATCGGCCTTTTATCCAGGTGTTGAACGTGATGGCATGAAATCGTCATTATCGATGCAGAGTAGCACGGAAGGACAAGGCTCTTTGACCTCCAGTGGACAGGCTGGAAAAAAATGGCGATCAACAAGCGATTTGGGGAACAACAATCATGCTGTATACAAATCAAAATCTGGTACATTAAAAGTGTTCCAATTTACCCATGCCACTCCAGCGTTTCTTTTATAAAAAAATAAAAAGATGATTTCTTCTTATTATAGTGATACTGCCTTATAGTAACCAAAAGCAGGCAAGAAGTTATTTTAAGATGGACCCTGTGGCTTTGTATCATTATTATAAAAAGGAGTGGGCAAGTCACAACATTCCCGGTGAAAAGGACCATCGACAGTTACGCTGGAATATTAGGACAATGATGTCTATCAAGGACGACGTTGGACTGAGCGTAAGACGTTCGCTGAATTAAAATTATTCTGCATGGTGCACGTTTGACCATTATCCACAAGTACTGTCCCAAAATTTTGGGTAAGTACAGTTTTTAAATATCGAGTAAACAATCATTGTTCTAGTTAAAGTAGAAGTCAAGAGTATTCAAATGTTCAAGGGGAAAACAAATGAACTGGATGCTTGCACACTAAAACAAATCATACTCTTAACATTATAACGAAGACAAAATGAACATAACAATTGCAATACATTTGTTATTTTTACTTTTGTTTTAAGGCATATGTGCAAGTTTTTTTAAAAATTGTATTCAAAAATATTGTACAAAGAACTTACTTTTCCAAACCTCTCCAGAAATTCGGAAATCAATTCCATGCTAAGTGCCAACAATAAAAATGAGATTCTCTAATATATCCACTTCTTATTCGGTGTAGTTGTGGTTTTATGGTGTTTTGTTTGTTTTTAAACAATTTAAAAAAAACTAAAAAAATTTTCATTTGAATGCCAAATATGTTCATTGATATTCTCTCATTGATGTCCATTGAAAGTAAAAACTAATGCCCAATCCATGTCCAAGCTTCACATTTGATTAATGTTAATTTCTCCATTTAAGACAAACTCTGATAATACAGATTTTGTTATGACTAATGAAATTTTCGAGTTTCATGTTTAGAATCTGTCACACCTTTTTGTCTTTCTTCGAAACTGTTGCAAACATGTTTTTTTTTTTTAATTTCAGAGAACTCAAAGCCGGGCCTCATTCCTGTCTACGTGACCAACAAAAGGAATTAAGGGAAGTAAAGCCAATGATTTTCTCAAACAAAGCAATTTATTTTTATATTGTATACAACACGCACTGACTATGCATCCAGCTTTTAATAAATGTCTAATAAAATCGAGGAATCTTGTTTACGTTGTTGACGTCTAACCGGTGCAGTTGAAAAAGCAGCCTTTCTTCTATCTTTTCTAACCCTGCTAGGGTGATCACTAAGGTAGCATGTTTCAGCATACTATACACATTCAGACCTGCAAAATCATGAGTCAATCTTGAATGAAATTTAGCTGTTACTCTACAATGGCTTTGGTATTTCATGCTTGGTATATGTGCCAATAGCTCCCATTTGGCTACAAAATTTAGACTATTCGGTTTAATTTTTAACATTTAACTGACGCCCTGATTGCCAAAGTATAATTCATAGAAAAAAAGCAACTCACCATATACAGGCATGAGATTAATGTGGTCTATCTCATCTGTTGCCATGGTAATGTTCCTGGGCATGATGTCATTACTAAGGGAAAAGGTTATGCAGAAGATTACAAATCCTAAACCAAATCCAAAGGTATATACACTTTAGGAATATCAATGAGTGCAATTATACGTACACATCCACGAATAGAACTGATGGACCCCATCGCCGATTCTCCACTAGGTTTTCTACAAACTGTAAGTGCATAAACATTTCAAACTTTTTTCACTTTGAATTCCTCTTTTACAAATCTTGTTTACTGTTTTTTTTAATACTTTTTCCAAATCTTAGAGAACTCTAAACAACCTCAAAATTCTCACCACTCTAGACTACAGAGTGAACCCCACATCTTGGAAGATGGTAAGATTAGTTTACCTTAGGGTCATCTGTTGGAAGATCCAGTGTATCAACGATATGCAAATCATCCTAAAAGAATAATGATAAATTAAAATCTCTGTAGCCTTAAATGCCATTGCTGCTCAGGCTAGATCATACCTGTGCCAGCTTAATGGAGAGTGCAGTAATAAGCCCTTTTATCCGGATTGGATATGGTAAATTGAAAAAATAAGTAGTAGGTCCTCTGGGCCCATGGGCAGTGCCACCTTTGGGATAAAGTTGTGCAGTTTTAGTAATCTCATTAAATGGCATTGTAGGCATAATGGGTCTTAAATTTACCTTTTTTAAACAACGGTGAACGTATGCTTCCGTGCCTAGCCCTGCCTGAACCTTTCTGAGGCCAGGGCTTCCGACCTCCACCACGCATTTCTGCTCTCGTTTTTGCGACTGCGTAATTCTGAATTTAATAAGGGTAAGAGAATTAAAATTGCTCAAAACGTTTGTTATTTTATTACAAAAATAACGCCATGATACTTGCCACTTTTCTGATTGCCAGCTGCCAGCGTATGTTCATGTGTAGAAAGTCTATCCTATTGGCGAATGAAATAAATAAATGTCAGCTCTTACTTGCCATGTAGGTAAAATATTCATTACCTTGGTGATGCCGCAAAAATGAGGGGGTGTAGGTCAATCATCCCGAGTTTTTCCTCCTCCACCGTGTCCAGATTTTCAACCCAGACCTGCCTCGGCTTGGTGAATTTTGGTGGATATTGCAAATCCCGGGATGTTATGATAGGCAGCGGAGGACGAGGGGGCAGCACAAAATTGTCTTCTGGAGGCAGAAAAATGAGGTAAACATCTAAACTCATAAGTAATTTCCAAGGTTTTTTTTTTTCGCGAGAAACCACAAATTAATATAACTGCTTCAGCTTGTAATCCTGTAACATCCTTTAATGAATTTGTTCTGAAAGATGCAACATGAATGTAAAAAGAAAAGCAACGAGTCCGGATACAAATTGGTTGGAAAGCACATGGAATTAAACGGAATACGTTATTTGATATGACAATGTTAAGATAAATGAATATGCCAGTTCTGAGTTTTCGTCACAACACTATTTTTGAAGGTTGGTATTTTAAAAGTCTGTTTCACGTGTTATATTTTCTAACTTTAAACAGTTACTGTGGCAATCGTCTGTGGTCACTGTGGCGCACTGTGGTCCGAACTTCCGTGGCAAATTTACCTTTTATCACTTCAGATGTCATTAATTTATCTTCTGTCAAACGTCTGTGGGACACGCAAAGATGCTAAGAAATAAAGCCATCACAAAAATGGTATATACCACAAAATAGGAATGTATTTGTGGGTCTAATTTTGACCTTCTTACTTTGGAAAATTCCAGCTGGGGCTGTGAAACCCTCAACATCTGTAAACGCTTCGACAGTAGCCGTACACACAGAGCCATTGTCGAGATAAATTTGGATTTTAGTAGAAAACAGATATAAAATGTTAACGGAGTTGCGGTCAAGTTTACGCGGCCATCTTGCGTACTGTATTTTCACTAGCATGCTCACGCTCCAAAACGCTAGGCGACATTTCGTAGAGATAATTTACCGCGAGAATTAGGCGGCGCTGCGGTCGAAAAGCATGCATTTTCCACCAGCGCATCATCAAAGCCTGCAATCGGACTGGTTTTTGTTTTTGTCCGCGTTTCAACTTTTCCCGCTATAAAAAGGAACGGCAAATGCAGTTGAAAATTTGCCCAGCTTCGTCGACCCACGTTCATCAGCTCTACGTAGGCTTCATTTTATTTTCAAAAATACGACAAGATTAGATGTTTTTACTCCTTTCAAAACAGTCGGCCGCATCCGAAGTTTCGGGCGCCATTACGCCTATTTCCGCCGCCCAGCGAGTGTCTTCACCGCAGGATGGCGCTGGCAGCGCTCGCTCGTGTCCATTCTCCCAGCATCTCGTCGAAAACGAGATCGGGTTTTTCTAAATTGTAATCAGTGCAAACCGTCGGAGGATGTAACATTTCGCGCTCGGAGTTTAGCGAAATT
>JAQGBX010000178.1:0-44685 GCA_034698745.1 Megaphyllum sjaelandicum
TAAATTGCAGTTTTCATTCTTATTTATATTATAATACAGTTTACCTTATATAAATGTTAATTCACTGTATACAGTAAGTGGGTTGAGATGTCTGAAGGTAATACTTTATTAATTAGACTCACATTTTCGATACATTCGAAATTTTATTAGCGAATAACTGGGCCGACGTCTGCTCATTCTTGTTCCACCTTTGCACCTTTTCCCAGAGTTTCCAAAATTTTAATCGATGGCACTTCGCAGCGTTTTGGTGCTGGTATTATTCAAATTTGGAAAGTAATCGCGTTTCGATAAGTATTTAATTTATAGATAAATAAATGAAAATAAACATCTTTCCGGATCCGGTACTGTATTTGTTTTGTGAAATTTTCTCTTTCCGTGTTGAAGTTGGTGGCCAAATAAATCCCTGTGATGTCACTGGGTTAATGGCGCTTGCGTTCCCAATGTTAAATCGATGAATGTTGGCCTTATTCATCAACCCTGATATCATTGGAGTGAAAAACAATCGCAAGACCGTGCAGCTGGACCTCCCACCCTAGATGTCAAAAACTTACCTAAATGTTAGACTGCGCATTTTTTTTTGTACAACTAAATGGCATGTTCCGACTGCATGCCAACAATTACAATATGCTAAACTTTCCAACCTAGCTCGCTCTTTTGTCAGTAGTTCCATATGCCATTTTTGATATGACAGTCATGGGAAATATTGCTTTTGAAATTAGCGAACATTTGCTGACCTCTACCCCTACTCAGCATTGTTAAAAAGAAAACTTGTGTTTCACATGCATGGGTGACAATCATACTCAGTACCGGCGTTTCAAACAAAAAAGTGGTTTTGTGCATGTTCGTATACTGTATGTATATTGACAGATAGCAGAGGCTCGTATCCTCCGCTTTTATTGGTCGATGGGATAGAAACAATGCTCTTGGGCATTTTCATCTTCCTCAGCATCCGACTAGATGCTAGGACCTTTATAATCTATCACACCTGTCCCGTTGCAGAGTCACACAAGTTCAAAACTCTGTTTTTGTTCCCCTAAAAATGACCGTGATAAGTACACACGACAGCTTATGATGTAATGCAGGGTGAGTCAAAAGTTTGTTTTTTATCGAATAGGAAAATTGTCACTTAACTTTTTTTAGTCAATTTTGAACAAGCAATATTTATTCCTTTCTTTAATTTTTAAATTTCATAGTCGTTAATCTTGTTTTACACAAACTTGAGAAAATATGCTTTCTATTATTTTATCTAATTTTGATGATCAAAGAAACTAAATTACGTTTGATAAACATTATTTATACAGATTGCTTTTACATCTTCGAAAACATGTACGGGTCAAATGGTTATCAGATGTCACCATGATGAACACAACGACCAAGCTTTCTTTTGGCTTTGGATTTAAAGTACAGGGTAGTATCAATGGCCATGGAGACAATGACGGTTCCTCCTGGGAATAAACGATAATTTCCAAAATTGTGGATCGACCAATCTCGTTGGAATACAAGTTTTGCATTGTCCCCTTTTGTATTGTGACTCTTGATTTATTGATGCATGATGATTATTGGATTTCCTACCTTTTCCAATTGCCCAATCGGTTAACACAGGACTGTTTCCTGTGGGTTAAGGGTCAGGTAAGGGTGGGTGGCACGTGCTCTACGCGTGGGACACCGAAGCCCCTAAAATCCATTGTAGTTAATCGAGAGTATATACGATTTCAATGCACCCGTTTTATATGTGGCATGCTTCCTGAAACAATAAAACTTTCGCATTTTAATTTGCAATGGTTTTTGGTTTTCGGTGAAAAAGAGGTGGTACTTGGTCCGGAGGCAGATATTTAGACAAAAAGAGCAGCAGCTGCCGTATGGAAAACAGTCGGTCTGTTTCCCAGCAGCCAGCTATTTGCTCTGAAATATTGCTAACGGATAATAGGCGATAAGTATTATTATTTAAATACACGTAGAAATCACGGTGAAAGAGGGCACGGACGAGGGGGAGATCCCAAAAGGGATGGACAAACGCCATTGCAAACTACGATTAACCCTAACTGTTATTGTTATAAATATTAAGTCGTTCATAAAGGAAAGCATGTTTCCGAAAGCCGCATGAAAAAAAGAGGGTAATGAGAGGAAACAGAGATGAAAGCATTTGTTTCACCTCAATAACAAAATCCCTGCCTACCTTATAAATTAAAACCGAATTTCTAATAGTTAAAAAAAAGTGCGCATCTGACCATGGCCTTTTCGTGTGCATCGCCCATAAATCAAAAACAGATACGTTGGCTTAATGACGATTAAAAAGTGAACAGATAGGAAGGGTTATTTGATTACCGTTGCTGTTATTGTTGTTGTTTTTGCTGATGTTGTCGTTGTTATTGTTATTAATACTGGTTGATGATGAAAAAATTGGAATTGGACCACCGCTGAGGCTTTCGCTGGGTGTTGGCCTGCTCTCTGGAAGAGTAGAGGGCACCACCGAGGAAGATGTAACGTCTTCTTGATGAGATTTCGGCTTTTGGCCACCAGGGATTAATTTGCGGTCTTTCAACAGCAATTCCTCTCCTTCGCAGATATCTTTTGTTGCACGATAATAAACCTACAATGAAATGACCACAAAAAAATTAATGAATTTGTTAATTATGGTCAAATCTTCTTCGGACCATCCCTCATAGTCTTATATAGGCCATTTTTTACCTAAAAGCAATTAACGTTGCATTGAAAGTAAAAAAAATGTGTGCATATATAATCATTTCGTTATTAAAATTGGAGTTTATTTTTTGTATCATAAATAAGTCTTCAATGAGGAAACGAAAACTGGCGTGTACTTCGTGTGCAGGTTTATCTGTCTGGTACATTATCCATTTTTTTTGTTAATACCACCTTGAAAATGAAAGCGTTTTTAATGATAGATTTGAACAAAATGTAACTTTTTCAATAACGCGTTTATTTTATGAATGCAAAGTTTGTTTATTTTTGAAAATCAATTCTTACGAAGTGAACGTTTAAAACGAAATTATATCTTATTATAGTTAAGTTAATTTGTTAATGAATGGAGCACATTAATGTACGTGCACGTTAGTTGTTCTGATGCTATGGAAGCCAAAGTATTGTAACAAAGACATTTCATAAAAGCCAAAAATTGAGCTGAGTGATTATTTTAGAATTGAAGTTTTTGGATGAGATTGGCCAAATGTATTACTATGTAATACACGAGAAACAAAGGGTTTTAAATGTTATTGTATGTCCTGTGGGAATTTCATGATCTGAAAAATTTTTTTTTTGTTTAGTATTTACATGAGTTGATTTTTTTTAAAACAAATTATCCCTTGTGTAATTGCGGTATATAGAAAATAATTTTTACCTTTTTTACGTAAACGCACTTTTTGACAAAATATTTCTTGGGCTACATCATCATAAATGAATTATACATGCCCTCAATATTGCCACCGAGTATTTTTTGTTGCAAAATCCAAAGGCGTGAAGTCAGTTAATTTGCACGCCAGGTATTAAAATGATCTCTCTAACCCATATACACGTAATCTCACTTTCATCAATTGTTAAAAACTCCATTCTTGGCTTAAAATTTCCTTTTTCTCTCGCAATTTGTTAGAAAAAAGTACAATTTTTTATAATCTCGTTATAGTTTTTACTTTTATGGCAATTTTATATGTGCGTGTAATTTTCGAGTTTTTATGATTTGAGAAGAAATTCGGGGTGATCATCTCAACAAATAGGGCACGGAAAATGGTACTGGACAACTTTCACTGCATATGCTGTGGTTACAAAATAATTTATTTTTTCTAAATTATCAAATTTTTGCCGAAAATTATATTATAGTTGCGCACACTTATACATGTAGATCAGCATTCTATAGCCTCGTACATTACACACGTATACTACAGCTTCAATTTGAGCATAATTGGGATAAACATTGCATGAAAAAACTATGACATTCCGGATACATGACGCATTACCAATACACACGATTTATATATTGTAGCTCAGAAATATTCATCCGTAGATTTCTAATCTTTTTGCCTTATTTACAGTGTGTGAGGTTAACCTGATCAACCAGAAGCTGTAGATCTCAAAACTTGACCAATGAGAAACTGTTTTACCACGTTTTTTTACTCATCCGTTATGTGAAATTGAAAACTGCCCAATTTTCCAGATCGTTGCCAAAAAGAAAATTGCTATAGCATTATTTCTTGAAGAAATAACAACAAATAATCTCTTTCAGAAATCTTTCACATTGTCTGATTTGTATTTCCTACGTAAAGTGTCTTTGTAATGTAGGCCTATATCAGTGTAGATTGTATCTTTAGGTATAAAAACGCAGCATGAAAGCGTATTTATTGGATTCTATATGCAGACATATAAATTTAACATTACACGCGTGAAGAATGAGATCAGATAATAAGGATACGAAAATGTGTAAACACGACAAAATACAATGAACACATAATATCTAGGAATTTACAACTCAGTTTTTTATACATGTACTATACGAAAGTCTTATTGTTGGAGTTTTTGCGTCGGACATTAAATCGTTTATTTTCGCTTTAAGTTCATGTTGCAGGCCGTAAAGTTTAGAGTGAAATCGCTGTGTAATTAACAATGTTCAATATTTCAATCGATTTTGCAAAACTTTTCTCAAAAAAAAGTATACAATAATTTAACGTATTTCCCTCACAATTCACACAATCGTATATACTGTACATGTAAATGTATACTTTAAGTACTATTTTCTAGTACAAATTCGAAATAATGCGGAAGTAATCGCGACTTCCTTTTAAAGCAGTTTTCATGGTTACGACGCTATAGAATGCTAGATGGTTCCTTCAACAAATACGCTTGTGCTGGTAGCCTTAATTTTATCCATGCATACAGTATTTACTGTTCGACATGTACAGTGCATGTATAGTTTGCACTGACTGCTACTCTGCTACGTATGTAGCCTACATGTAACAGCTACTGTATGCGAAAAGACAAATAACGTAACAATTTAAGACACATCGATATACAGCATATGTAAGCTAATTCTTACGCTTTTAATAGAAAAATTAAAATAAAGTTAAAATCCTGTTCAACCGGAGACTTTTGATTGTTGTACAGGTACATGTAAATATTTTCGCGAAAACTATTTGTTGTGACCGGTTCAACATATTCCGGTTCAACATTCAAAATATTTTGTGTAATATTTTACAATGTACAGTATATCAAACATGCATGTCGACATGAAATTTCATTTATTAATATTCCCGGCTGCACGCTATTAAAACTGCAGTGACCACTAATTTGCATATATATAGTTAAAAAAATAAATTGTTTCACCGGCGATCACGTGTGCAGAATATGCTAATTAAGTCAACCTTATTGCAATAATTAGGTTTTTTTCATTGCAGGAGTAGACATCTTTGAACCGTGCGTGACTGCTAATGTTGGTTAAGGACGTTGGGACATAGATTCCAACTTACAGCCAAGAGAGTACTCAATTATTGCGTCATTTCAAGCTTACTTTCACTCGTTACGGACAGCCTCTGCTTACTGGAGACGATCAAATGAAGAATGGTAAGCAGTTTATTTGATTGTTTAATACATTACTTCTTAATATACAGTAATATACATTTGTGATGCACAGTACGTGTATTGGTGTTTTCGTTGTACTTAAAAAATGTTGAAACTTTTAAGATAACGACAATATACGAAAAGACCAGTAGCACCTTTCATGTTGAAATGGCGAGTTCAAATTGAGTGAACGAAAAAAAGAACTGGTTTGCTCAAGTGAGTAAGTGAACGAAGTTGACGCAAGTTCACTAAAATCAAGTCGAACTAGAAAACGATGAACTAGTTCAGTGTATAGGAGTAAGTAACTACTTAAGTGAACGACTTTTCACTCATACACTATTCCTATGCGTCGCTGTGTAGGTGTGGCTAGATAGATGTGGGCGGAGTTACCATACTGTGTTTTTTTCATATACTTTGTACGATAACGTAGTTTTGCGATATTAGTTTCGCAACAAACAACGACATGGAAAATTTGTGAACTTCAGCAGTGTAAACATTTAATGTACATGTAACTCCTAAAGGACACAGCATTCGTTGATATCGTGTTGGAGCCATATTAATGTGCACCTAGCATGGGAAATTTAATTCTGAGAAACCATTGCAGATACTGTATTTAAAATTTTTGGTTTTTAAGAAATTTTCTATGCTTTTCCCACGATAAATATTGAGTTTAATGAGTCGAAATTATCACGATCCGTATAAACGTCATATACACATCTAAAAGATCATGCCTATTTCTTAAAAGGATAATTAAGGTCTTTATATCAAAAAGAAAGATTACAGTCGTAAAATGTTAAAACCATTAAGGGTAACTAACTGTTCCTACTCCGAATTTCCCTTATCATACACGTCTTCCTACTTTTTTTTTGTTATACAAAACACTAATATGTTATGTGGAGCAGCGCTTCAGCGCTCTTCCCTTTTTAATTTCAAGACGGGCCACACCCTTATTAACATATGGCCTATTATAGACCTGCTATGGTGATTATAATACGAAGTGGGATAATATTTTCGTAAATAACAAAAATGCAAATAACATTTTATTATGTATATTGCCCTTTTGTAGTGCTTCTCATGCTACAACGATGAAAGGTTATTTCCGCTTCCAAAGGGAAGCCAGTGATTTAAAAGGAAGTTGCACTTTCCGTTTGGGGGCATTTCATAACTTGGTGACTGTGATCACCGTAAGATGGCGTGCATGAAAATACTTAGTAGATAATACACGTATTTGAATTTTGTGGCGGTTATGCTTGTGGAGGATTAACGGGGTGTGATAGTACGATCCAAAAATGAAGTATAAAATATTACTTAGCTTTATTAATGAAAAGCCCGACAAAGGGAATGTTACTATTGGGGTAACGCGGCCTTAGTCGTGTACCCTGTTAAATGGTCTATGTGGGCCATGTAATTAGCTCATCGTTATCTACATGTAAGTGAAGTCGTCAACGGTGTAAATTTAGGATATGACATTACTTCGTACGTGTTCTAGTCTATACGGCATTTTTAGTGTTATTATTTGAGCTTTCGAAACTGACCCGCTAAAAGCTTTAGGTATAATTTTTTTTTCTTCTTTTATTTCATAAATTTCAATTAATTTCTTGTTTTATATCTCTATGCAGATTTTGAGTGGCAGTAACCGTAATTTTTTGGTTGATTTGTATTCTGGTGGAGACAGTTTTATTTTATCGCGAAGTTGTAGAGATTAGCGCACCCACCTGAACACCTGATGAGCTCGGCATGTTACCTTTTTTATTATTTAATGCCTTTCTCGGAGACATTTTAACTCTTTCGTCTCGAAAAGCGAAAACGAGCCAGCGCCGCCTATTTTATTATTTTTTTTTAAAAAAGAAATCTCAATTGATTGTGACATAAATCTACTTATAGTAGGCCTACAGGTATAATTAACGAGTGACTCTCTACGAGAGATCTTGGTTCGTTGGAAAATCCGACAATATACATGTACACTGTATTTAGACCTGAATTACAACTGTGCCATATTGTGAAATTCCTCTTCGTGACATTGCAGCTGGTTTCGTAGATTGTTATTCGGATGATTCTGATCTAAATTTCACCTTGACATTTTCTGAATGCCCATGCAAGAAAATGCTAATGATCTGCTAATTTTTTTTAAAAAACAAAACATTTTTGTTCACTGGAAATGCACATGAACATACAGTACATGTAAACATTTAATCCAGAATTGCATTACTAGTTTTGATTCCTGCCAATCAGAGCATGGCGTGCAAAGCCAAAATTGAAAACTGTTGGTTTAATCAAATTTCTCAATAAACGTTTTGTAAGAACTCGAAAGGATAATTTTGTTCTCATCATTAGGGGTACTCACAAAAGCTTTACTGGTTTTACTTTGGCCGTTATGAAGTCACGTGTGCAAAATATACCAGCTGATTGGTTTAAAAATTTCAGCAATTAATGTTATAGCGCTATAGTATAAAACCAATTAATGCATTAATCCTATAGCATACAGTATATGCAACTTTACGACTGCCAAAGCATATGATTCGTAAAGTTTCTGCCCGAGTTCCGCTATTATAAATTAGATGCTATACCATTGGAGTCGTATAACAAATTGCATGCTTTTCACTCGTGGCATCACATACTGTTTATGTAAGTTTGCAAAGTGCACAACTGCCAATCCATCTCGTTTTGACATACAGTACATGCATGTACATTGTACATACCTGTACACAGTACATGTACGGATGCTATGTATATAAGAGCATAAACCTTCATACCAAATAGATTGGTAAAAAATCCTCAAATTGGTGTTATTTCTATGTTATTAAATGCTATGGTGATAATTACCAAGTACACTTGAGGTTATCATTTTTATCATGTAATTATACCCACTATACCGAAGCGAGAACAAGACTGCCTTAAATGAGCTATAATTAACCATCATGTATCACTTGCCATTGCGCTTCTCACGTAAGCTTGCACGGTTTAACAATTACACCATCCGTATAAGTTTATTTGTGAGGTTTAATTAGTAATACTGCTAAATTATTCTACGTAAGGCCTACTTTTTTCACCGGTGAAGAATTCCTATACATGTAGATATAAAAAATTGCTGCTGACTCCAGGCGATTTTTTTTTTCATGTAAGGAGATTGTTATCTTTCGTGTTTCTGACATATTCAATATTTATTAGACAAAACTGGGGAAACTGTCTTTTTGGGGTAGAAGCAGTTATAGTGACCTACATGCATATACTCTTCCAATGCCATCTGTGTTGTATTACGCATACTTTTGGCCTTCATCGTTTTTGTGAAAAGAGCAATTTATCTGTCTCACTTGTATGTACAGTACATGTACAGTATAAGGACGTACTGTATAGGTCATATACAGTAGGTGGTCGATAGATTAATTTTGAATCTACGAATTAATCGCAAATTATACTGACATGCGAGTGTGACACTACAAAACTGTGTTTTTAGCTGTTGCACTTTGTCGGTGTTCTTCAATGTTTGATAATTAGGGGTACTCAGACAGAAGCTTCGCTGATGTTGGCATCTGTGAAGTTGTGTGTTCAAAATCAGCACGTTAGTTGGTTTAAAAATATTAAGGATATCACAGTTTTCAAATCTGCATGCAAATCATCTGTCTGAGTAACCCTATTCTAACAGGAAAGGGTGGAATTATGTTTCCTTTCTCTTAATTCCTGATTTTGCCTATAGTATAAGAGAAATACAGTATACTAAATATTTTTTTCAAGGAATCATTCTGCAAAAACATTATTAGCAAAACGTTTTTCTTCCATTTGGTCCATAGAATTGGGAGACGAGAATTAAACCGGATAATTGCATTATCATTATTTTTGATTGAATGCCTGTAAATAATGTTATTTTCTTCATATCGAATGGACGTTTAAATTTTAAATGCAGCAAATTTAATCTTAAACCCACCAGCAATTTTAGTAAGATTAGCTGGGACGCCCCATGATGAAAGGTGGACATTTATAATATTCATAAATTCGTGGCTGGGGGCCATCGGTTATAAAAAAGCTATTTATAAAAATAATTATAATCTATACTTTTTTGATTTCTCAGCCTCTTACCCTTGAACCTTCCGTTGAAACAGCGTAAAAACTATAGGAATTTTTCCGAAGACGAATTAAACGATTTGCGCTTTTTAACTGTATCTAATTGCATATCTGCAAATGGGATACAGGAATTGGCATAAATTGATCATGTCGCAACTCTTTCGCTGAGCAGAAATTATTAGTGTACAGTGTGTACCGAGGTCAAGTGTTTGGAATGCGTCATTCAATCATCAAAAATTATGTTTTCGTGGCTCGACTACATTATTAGTCTTGAAACGAAATGTGAAATAATGCTAAATGTTTTCCTTTCCTTGGCTCATGGCGTTTTCACTCGAGTCTCACAGAAATCAAAATTGGGTTAGAATCATTTGCGGGAAACCAAGTTGGTGCTTGCAGAACTGTGAAACCTTGTGATAAGGTTATTTTTTGATGCGGAAACGACTGCAAATACATGTACATACAGTATGCCATTTTATAAACCGTGACAATTTTCTTGATTGGTGAACATGAGCACCCGTTGACTTAACCATTCGTGATCTGAAACCAGATTCCTGTCTTTATCAATAAATGGCGTGTTGGCGAGTCTTCAAAAATACAGCAACAGATTATAGTTTGCGCAAGGTCTAAAGACACCTTCATGTGTTTATAACATACAGTGCACATGAAGGTAAATTTATGATTTTCTAACATTTCATGGGTATAAAATGCTGTCGCCAGTATATTGTAGATACATGTAGGGCAGTTAAACAGTGTTCTGAGTGGCAGTTTTGCCTTATCAGGGCATCAGTGCTTGGACATGCAATAATAAACTGTGCTCGTATGGACCATCTAAACATATACTGTATGCAATGATGCATAAATGTACTACATGTACAGTATATGTTTCAGCGTTGACATCAACCCGAACATGCGGGAATTTAAGGGAAAGTTCACGGGATTAGCACTTTTGACCTTTAGAGGACACTGTTAGCTTCTGCTGAGTAGACTCTACTGCTGAGCCACAGTGCTTATACAGTACACTATATCCAGTAAATCTGATTCAACTAAGCGCTGATTGAAACGTGCCAATTATTGTCACGTTTTTTTTTTAAAGGGATAATATCGCCGTGTTTATTCGAATCGAACGAAAACTGGTAAAAGTGAAAGGAAAAGGGGTAAGAAGGAAAAGCTGGGCCACTGCGGACAGGTGAGTTTGACGAGTTACCTTCGCCATTAATTGGGGTCAACGTGGCTAAGATTAATTTATTATTGTTACCCCGATACCCCTGGCACAAGGCCCGGTGATATATAGGGGCGCACGTTGGATGAGGGTAATAATCCGTAGCACGAGCCAGAGTTACCCCCTACCCTGGAGCCATTTTGGGAGAAAGTAGGCTCGGGAAAATCAGCTGAACTGTCACGCACCATCCGCCCACTGCAATGGCATTTTGATCGTTATTAGCGTATACCCTCGTGGACAAGTACTGCATAAATGTGTCGTAGGAGATGATCGTGTCCAGCGAGGAAATTTCCCCGCTGAGTCAATTAGGCCTAAGGTGTTTTTTCCCCCCTACATCGTGAAGTGTAGAGCTCAGTTTTGGGTTGCGCAATCGCCCCTGTCCTGGGTGTTTTATGCCTGTTTTTTCGCGAGAAATTTCGCCATCGGTCTCCCCGAAACTACTCTTTTTTAATTTTTGCTCCGTGCGATTTAACCGAGTGCAAATTGGACACGAGGTAGTTGGAAGAAAAGTACGATGCAGGGGGTGGCAGATTAGCATTGCGAAGGTTCAACCATAAACAACGAGTTTAAATGAAAAGCAAACGAGATAAATGCATATCTGATTTATAAGTGTCCACTAACCGCTGAGAACCAGGTCAACGCGAGAGATATTTAGGACCCACTGTCAAGAGAATGCCAAATGCTAATTTCCTCTTATACGAGCTACGCTATATACATGTAAGCTTATTGCACCGTTTCGTATTTGGGCTGATTCGGTGCATGATAAAGTCGGCTGGATTGCGTCACTTCCACGTGGGATATTCGCCATGCAAATGGACTCGTTCTGGGGAAGTTATCTCAGGAAGCATGCACGACGAAATTGCGTGTAAACACGGGCGAAAATGTCTCGAAAACGACATAAAACACACGTTAGACTCGTGTTCCAGTAACGCGATATAGTCTTGTGACGTTTCAACTGATTTGCATGTCGTTTGCGTTAAAATTGTGCAAGGAACGAGCTTGCAGGAGTTGCAGTATACCGTATTTTAACGACTATAAGACGCACCTTAATTTTGAAGCAATTTTTTAAAAAGATATCATTTTTACCATTTTTATTATTACCGTATAGATTGCAAACCAGACTAAAAAAAAATCTAAGTTTATAAAACTGAATTGACCTTTAAAGTCTCTGAAAATCGTCATCTGAACTTTCTTCTTCAACTTCTTCCTCTACATTTATAACATGGTCTTCACTGCCATCGAGAGCGTTACTTATGCTGCACTTCTTGAAAGATTTAACCATAATATCATCTCTCACTCTAGACCACGACTAAAACGTTGCCAAATAAAATGTTGCCAAATAGACATACCTGTAGGTTTTCCGCGGCATCGAATATATGGGCATTTTTTTTAAGAATAGCGGGAATTTTGAATCAAACTATACATTTTTGTATTAATTTCGAGTAGGCTATAAGACGCATCTGAATTTTGGAGGCAAATTTTGGATGAAAAAAGTGCGTCTTATAGTCGTTAAAATACGGTAGGTGTTATTAAGGGTGCGAATTGTTTCCAAAAATGTGCACGTATACTTTATAACAAACTAACCTTACAGATTAGCAACTCACTCGCGAGTCAACAGTTCCCGATGGGACATCGCGAGTATAGGTCATCGGTGCAGAAAAAAAAGCAACAGTTTTCTGCGTAATGAGTTTATATTCAAATATGCAGCAACGTTTTATGCATCATTAAGTATGGCATACCGTATATATATATGCATAAAGCATATATTAGTTATAACGAGCAAAAACGTATTTTATGAAACGATCGAATAAGCATATACTTCATCCGTGGAAGACACATATTTTGTTCCGTTCTGCGCGTAACAACAAATTGGCCAAACCTGTTTCCCGCAGGGAGCGCGTATATTGTAAATTTAATTAACATTCGTCTTGCACGGTGTACTGAATGAAACAGTAAACTTTCCGATTTATAGAACTTCAATAAAAGTTCGGTACCATTACGCGAGTAGTAGATACGTTTCGCCATCTGATTTATGCAATTATTTATAACCGGCAATGTTCGAGAGGTAGGGAATGAAGTAGGGTAATTGCACGCTGCATTACCCATTTAAAATAATGGCCGTCAGGAGCGCGTGCAGCAATGGGGCTCGAGCGTCCCCTGGTGCTGGCTCGTCCAAACCGAGTTGAGCAACCTGAGACCAGAAAGTGGGTGGGCCTGCCTTTTGCCAGCTTTCCTATTATTAATTTCACACGTAACGTTTGTCTTATTTCATGCTCTGCTAATTTTGAAGCCGTTGAGTCGTTTTTTTTCCTCAGTTTCGTTTCTAAATGAAAGCGTTGAGAAACTTATTTCTCTCTCTCTTTGGCGAGCCTCCGACCCATTGGACCATAACTGGCCTGAGAGACCTCCGTCGTACTACATATTTGGGAATCGATTTGCCATTCGACAAATCATGGGAATCGATAAGACGAAGAAACCCACCCCATAATAATTCACGCAATGATTCATTTCGCTTTTTTAAAATTTTCAAAGCAAACGCGCTTTGAAGTATATGCGCTTCGACCACTCAATTTCGGACTTCATCGTGCAACAAAGTATACGATTGTATAGATGAATTAGCCGTAAAATATATAAATGGGTCATGTTTAGCAGCCACTAATTGGTTGGAAATACGCGCTCTACATCGGCGTTTTAGTAACAGCAAATCAATGAAAAATTTCCATTTGTTAATGAGAAAATTGCTCGCAATTCAATGCAAAGCATTGCCTTGAATTGCTTGCATCAAATTTGCCAAAAAGGTTGACCATTTCTATACGTGATTTGAATATTTAAGCTGGGCTGATGGGTATCGTTATTTTGGAATGACCATCTTGTTTTTACACTTTGGATTACAGAATAGGTTGAATCTTTTGTGAAGTCCATCTTCAATACCTAAAGCAGCAATCCTTAAACTTATTTGCCTATAGAACCTCATAAAAAGTATGGAAAACTCGAAAAAGCTATGGTTATATCGAGTTTATATATTGTTCGATACACCAAATACATGTTAACGATAAATAACATTGTCAACGAATATTGTTTCTCAAAACAAACAAAAATGCGTGAGGAATTTTCAGAAAACCAAGATTCGAGCTCTATATATGAGTGTTTTTTTTTGGGATCCCAGTTAAGGGGTCCGTGGAAGCACTCTTTGAGAAACACTGATCTACAAGATTGATCAAAAGTACTAGCTTCAAAATTAAACTTCAGAAGTTACTTAATTTGGCTTCTCCGTCATACGTTAATGATGTCGTGAAGTAAAATTCTAGCCTAGTTTTTGGACACGTTAATTAAGTTGTAATTAACGCCTCGCTATATGATTCATACGCGAGCATATACAGTATTTATACAATGTGCATATACGCTATATAACTTGGCAATTCAAGCTCACTTTAATTAAACGTACCCTGTAGAGCTGAAAAATTCCCAGTAAACGTGTCATGTTTGCAATTTTATTTGCAATGTCTTTGAAAGGTGCAAACCGGAGCGCCGCGGCGACTCGCAGGTTCAGGAAGATATTGCATCTTAAGCAGAAATTTCAAATTATGTATTTTTAATACTTTCATTGATTCGAGATTAATTTCACGGTGGCCCGTACCAAGTGACCACAAGATAAACTTTTTTTTTAAATTGAATTTGGCGTCTTGGACTTTATGGGTTAAGTTGTGTTTAGTTGAGCATCTGATTTACGACACCAGCTAAGAAAGTGGTGAGCCAACAGGCAGTTAGTTAAGATTGGGCAATGTTTCGTTCGGTTTTCTGGCACATGGAAAAGCCCTCCATGGACACCCTCTGCGCGTTCTACGCTAGCACCCGAAGGCGCTCCATAGATTTTAATTACTGTCCTCATCTCCCGCCTTGAAATGTGACAACATTGGAGCAGACACGTTCGCTAGAGATTAGTTCAACGATTAATTGATATGATAAATCTTGACGAATTGAAACAATGAAATGACAGAATTGACTGCGAAATGGTGGGCCGGCCGCTCGTATAGAGCTGCATGGAGCAATTCGGAATGAGTTGCTCAAGATTGATCTCACGACTTTGTCCACCTCCGTATTCCCTCATAAAATCCGTGGCGTTTAATTGCAAATTCGCAACCTGCTTAGCTGATTTCTCCCAATTGCACGCCGTTAATTCGCCGCCCACCGCCACCTCTTCTTTTGGCCATACCGTCCTGTCAAGATCGCAATCACAAATTCGTGCTCATTTCGTCCTCGTCCATACCAATGGACAACGGGCAAAAAAATTGAAGCATTATAGGCAAAAAAAAAATCCAATCGGTTTCCATCGGGACTCACGTTGGAAATTTGCTTAAAACGCATGCAGGGTGCATGTCGCTGACGCGGCAACGAGTTGCGCAAATCGCGAGCACCGAGTTGCGTGACAGTTGCGGGAATTGTACGGAAATTTACCGTTAGTTTGACGATGGCCATGGCCCAGCCTATTATTATTCATCTACCGATTGTTAATTAAGCTGCGCGATTGTTTTAGCGCGGGTTATATACTGCATAGCCTTAGTCGATTTCTTGGGAATAATTCATCACGTTGCAATTGCAGATTGTCAGGTGAACCGTTAGAATTGCACCGAACAAACGCTTCAAGGCAGGGAAACAGGTGAAAGAAACCTTGAAACAATGGCTCGATCGCAGAAGATTTCAGAACTTGCTTTCACTTTTCACGTATTGTCCGATCGATTGCCAAAATGCCCATTTTGGGTTTTAACGTTTTTTTTTACTTGCAAGCATGCATGCAGTAATGGCATTTCAATGAATGCAATATAGGTATATACATGTATACTGTATCATTACTCGGACAAAGCTTTTAGCACTTTTGGAAGTCATGAAGTCAGTTGTGCAAAAGTAATGCAATGTTGGTTTAAAACCAGTAAAATGTACATTACAACCTTAAATGACTTAAACGTGCAATTCGTAAAGCTACTTTCTGAGTATACCCTTATTACGTTCTCTGTTAACATTTACAAGTAGGCCTACAGCGTACGTGGAATTGAATAGAGGGTCACCCCAATTTTTTTTCTTTCCTGTTATAGTTAACGTAAATTCTGTTTGTGCGGTTAAAAAAGGAAGTCATGTGTGCCCTATCCAATGATGTTGTTACATTTTATCTATACGACAATTGGTTCACGGAAACGTATCCTCAAACTTCTTTACCGTAGCACGTAGGACAAAATGTCAAATTAGGAAAAGGAAGAGAATGGTATGTTTGTATGAACTCAACCGCTTTTATCTTCATTGGCAATTATTTCATCACAATGTTGTTAAAAACAGGGGCAAACACTAATTGCTAGCTGCGTTTCAGCACAGTAGTGTACTGCAGTGCACTAGTGTGCTGCAGCGCAGCTAGCAATAGGTGTTTGCCCCTGTTTTAGCAACATATTTGTAACAAAATGAAATAATTGCCAATGAAGATAAAAGCGGTTGACTTCTTGCAAACATACCATTCTCTAATTCCTTTTCCTAATTTGATATTTTGTCATACGTGTTAGTGTAAAAAAAACATTGGATATATCACACATGACTTCCTATTTAACCACACAAACATAATTTGTCGTAAAACAGGAAAGAAAACAATGGGGTGGCTTTCTATTGTGTGCCACCCTTGCTGTATATGCAACCAAATTCTTTACATTCGGTATGCAACACAAGAAAGGTGGTTTATTTTCCACATTTCAGTCCAACTTTATAAGAGTGGCATGCAATTATAACTGTTGTTATCAAATTTAGATTGACAAAAAGCTTCTTATAGATTCGGACTTTAATGTGTGGTATAATGTCTATACTATTTGTTGTAAATTAAGAAATATTTTGTATTCATTACTCGTAATACTTGACAATGTAGTAGTTTTATTATTATATTTCAGTTATATTCCGTAAACCAGTAATACTAGCAAATGCATAAATACATAATGACATTTCTTATCCTGAAATGTCTTCAACTTATTTATTCACCTGTGCGTTTTGCATTTGTAATCATGTGACAGATAACCAGCATGTAGAATTTTATATACGCAGACCTAAATTGGCTTGCTCGTGATTTTCTCGTGTTCAAGACGTGACCATGCTTAATGCCGCAAACTGTCTTTGGAGTTTACCTTAATGCTTCGTTCGTGATATATACCTAGGCTTATGTTTGCATTTTACTGTTGGCCTTGGGTGTTCGCATGTTGTTACCTTTCATTGTTGAAATATAATTGACAGAGACAATGCTTTTGCAACTCTAGGTTTTGCGTTTATATTGTAAGTATGCATTGCACAGCATTGAAATATATCACCGCAAATGTGTGGAGTTCTACTGTAGATGGGGATTTCGGCTTTTCGTTTCAATGGACAATGGGATGCAAAAACTCACGGAAATTGAAATGCAGACATTTGTTAAGGAGGCGCCAGCTCTATATTTCAAATCCTTGAAAACATTTCCCTGTCACTTCTGAAGTTATGACAAGTTGCAGTGGACAAGCTATGGCGTGGCTTGATAATCGAGCAAAAAGCGGCATCAAATTGTCTATAATATTTATGCCCACTTATTAATGTCATTCTCCTGAAGGTGCAAGATTTCCGCATTTCACGTGCACCCTGATGAAACTCTTTATTTTCAAAAATAACCGAATAAGTATTTTCAATATTGGTCATATCGTTTATATCATCAATTTGAATAGGCAAAACACTGCATGTATAGGTATAATTATGGCGCAGTAAATATTAAATGAATTCGGGTAAACTACAGTATGTTATGGAAACCTAAATTTGCAATTGCAATTTTACAATAAAGGGTCATGACTTTAAGAAACCCCGCAGGTATAGTAATCTGGAAGAGGCTAGCACTTGATTAGCGAATGGAATAATTCTAATAATAACGATGAAAATAATCGGCTTACTAACCACTTTTTATGATCCGTGCGTAATGTTTTTAATAAAATTCAAAAGCAATAAAATAGGCCGGCATTTCATGCGAATCTTTTTTTTTTACCCCTTTGCCATTACTATATCCATGAGTCGGGTCGTAAAATTAAAACAATTTTTAATAGCCAACAAGAAGACTTCAAAAATTTGCCTTCAGCTTGATCGTCATACACGCTTTCCCTCCTCTGGGGCACCCTGTACATGCTCAATTGCAATTCCTTATTGGGCCAGATTTTTTTTTAAAAGGAATTAATGAAAAAAAATATGAATTTAAAAGTAATAAAATAGGCGTGCATTGAATTGCATATTGTTATAAACTCCTTTTTATCCTTGTAGTTGAAATTACAAAATCGATTGTCAAGTTGTTATTTTGGGGCTTTTTTGTAATTTTAAAATTTAGAAGTGTACATGAATACAAACATGGATGGCGTATGGCCAATGATTACCATTTTAAGTAGGGTCATGATTTCATGACATTGTGCACCAACGATAGCATATAGCCTAACTTCACCGTAACTTATGCATTTAATTATTATAAACGGAAGCATTTCATATTTTTCATTAGAAAATTATGACTTTGCATGCTATCTTAGCACCCCATACTTTCAGAGGGTCTGAAATTTCGCCTTTCAGGAGTAATGTTGACCAATAGAGAACGGTGATCAAAGCCTTTTGTTGTCATCTACAATGGCACGACAATAATTATGGCTGAGTCTTATCATCCATATTTATCTCTGCTACATGGCGCAGGGTGCTACTGTGGAGGGGGGACTCTTCGGTTCCAAGCCTTTGACAAGCCATCAGTCATTGTCAAACACCTTTGATTAATTGTCCCCAACAAAGTGGACATCGGCGCAAAAATAACGACAAAAATTGACTGCTCGTAACAGCTTTGGCTTCATATAGGGCATGCGTTGATATAAATTAGTCCGAATTATCTCGCAACACGTGCGTGGGAGATGGAGCCGAAAATCGTCCTAAAAATGGACACGACCTAATAAGTAGGTTTGGCTCATCATTCAAAACTAATGAAAAGACAATGTCACAAAAACGTGAAAAAGCGTCTCCCGCATGCCCTCGTCATTTTTTATTCCAACATTCATTTTTGTCATTTTAGTCTTCAACCATATATCAAAAGTGAAATTCTTCATTAGAGTAAGTGCAAGCACTATGCTCGGCCACTATAGCTGCAACGTGGGTCAAGACGTTTTTTTAAGGATAATTTAGCAAACTTCTGACCACCCAAGTGCATGCCGATGAAACTTGATTTTGCACTTGGCCAAAATGTTGCTCAGAAAAAGTAATCTTTTCTGCGGAACAAAGGCATACTTTCCAATTTGATTAATTAAGTTCGTTTGATTAAATTATGGCGTTCCGCAAGAGTAACGCAGGTTAATTTGGTAATGATGACCACAGTGTAAAACGGTTAAAAATCGGTAAAGATTACCTCCTAATTTTTGAAAATGTTATCCTCGACATCACCGGTTATACAATTCTCCTTAACATTTTTAATCAGAAATTTACCAATCTCATGCAATGTGCTGTAATTAAGGTACGCTTGCAGAAACTTTACGATTGGCACTTTTGGCAGTCGTGAAGTCACGTTTTCAAAATTAATGCATTACATGTATTACAACAAAAAAAAAATAACGATAACCTTGAGCGTTATCGATTTTGCACACATAATTTCACGACTGCAAAAAGTACCATTCGTAAAGCCCCTGATTGACTACCCATAATCACTCCAATGAAATACTACAGTTGCAGCTGTTCGATTCGAAATATTGTCTGACATCTTGAAGTCCTAATTTTTCCAATTTTTTCTTGTCCTGTTGCATGTTAAATTGAATATTATCGTCAAGGAAGAAAAAATAAAGCTACAGTCCTCTAGTTACTTTTTTCAACAGCTGTTTTCGAGAGCACGTATAGGTCGACAATATTTTGTTAATTTGGAATGTCCCCGAGTAGTTCCTGTTTCGAAGTCTACATCTCAGGCGACAACAGTGTTTATTATACGACTGGAAACTGCTTATTACATAACTTATAATAACAGTAATTTCACTGAATTACTTAAGTTAATCATGGCATAGGTCAACCACAGCAAATAATGCTAATTTCTTTGAAACCGTTGCATAATTTTTGTACTATTTTTGTCCATCATGTTATTTGATATGTCGTGTTTTCTGTATAATTTCTGTTTGTTGTGTCTGGAGATATCCTCCCCTATGTGTACCCTGAAGAAATAGCTGAGCTGGATGAGTTGTAAACTTTTGTTGCTAAGGGGCGCGAGTGTCGAGAAAGGAGGCTGACGATCAAATTGATGACAAATTAGGTTTTTTTTCTCGCTCGGATTTAATTATACGATTCGAAGGAAGCTCAACCTACCTATATATAGTCAAGTTTAGCGAAAGACTGATAACATTTTTAGGGTAAGGCGTTTCCAATCTTACTTTTGGAACGAGAAGATGAAAAAAATGAGTTATGATAATGTTTTTTTAATGCTAAAATCTTCTTTCAGCTTTTTTTCCCCTTGGTGCGCCTGCATCTCGAGACTAATGACTAATTAGATTTACCCTGTATATTTGTTCTATATATTATTATCTGAAAAAATAATCTTATATGTACAATGAGTTAAAAAAGCTGGCACTACCATGCTATATGCAAGATGTCATGCCTCGTTATGCGCCTGAAGCCTTTAACCTATATAGCAAAATTCCTCTTTAGTCATTAGTGGTATGTCCAAAAACATCCTCATTGGATTGCGGAATGTCCAATCTGCTACCTCAATCTGATAATTTTTTTTTAAAAAACGAATCGAATTTGGGATTCAACAAGCCAATCAATAGAATTCATACAACACCCATGATGTGTGCATCTTGTCCAGTCGCCTGCCTACTGCATTTGCGGGAGGCTACAAATCAGTGTCAATTGGGGGACATTTTTTATCACTGTTTTCATAGAAAAAAAATGTCCGCCAATTGACCACAGTCAAAACAAACCCCTGTATTTTCTTTGACAAGGTGGGGAGCATGTGAGATATTAACTTGTTAGTTAAAATTTGATCATTAACTTGTGTGTTAACTTTTATGTTGCGACATAAAATGTGCAAAATTCCAATAAATGTGATTTAACATTAGGAATGATGCCCAAATTGCAATATAAGCTTCTTTCCCCTACAATTAAAATTCCTATAATACAATTGGAAGAACGAAATAGAAAGCATGGTATAAAATAACATGTTGCATTCTTCAATTTTTGAAATAAACCTGCATGCTATGCACGAAATAGACATTATAAATATTGCACTGTCCATCTCGGAGTACTCGGGTGGGTGTTTGAGCCTATGATCATTAATTTGTAAAGAATGATGTTACGGACACCAAAAAAGGCTGCTCGCAAATGC
The DNA here is from genome assembly GCA_034698745.1 of Megaphyllum sjaelandicum. Classification (NCBI taxonomy): domain Eukaryota; kingdom Metazoa; phylum Arthropoda; class Diplopoda; order Julida; family Julidae; genus Megaphyllum; species Megaphyllum sjaelandicum. The sequence goes on from JAQGBX010000178.1 coordinate 21,204, forward strand.
AACTAATGTAACACAGAATGTTGCTCCTCTGAAGACCAGCAAATCCGCCATTGGTTTGATACACGTCTATCGCTTTCTCGCACGCTCATTTGCTGATTCAAGTCACACCTGTCCGAAGTTACGAGTAGTCCTACTGCGCATGCGTAGTCTCGCTGCTCATTGCTCGAATTCACGTTTACCATACTCGCTGGAGCGCCTCTAGCGACGTGCCATGAGTTGAGCGGTTGAGCACAGCTCGCGTCATCGCATGGACTCTGGTGGTTCTCTCGTGCAAGAGATTGGCTGCCATGGCAACGCCGTGCTGCTAGGTGACACGGATAGTAATGTGGGGTGATGGATTAGCCGTGTCATGGCTGACACCTCATAGAGCTACGCCCCCTGGTGAGTTTCTGTGTCGTTTCTTCCGACTGCGAAGGCTTCTTAATAATTTGTACCCCCTACCATTGCCACCCAATCTGCGTGGCAGCGGGAGTTCCCCCCAAAAAGAGAGACGAGGAACACCTTGGAAGCCACATTCCCCGAGCACAAAAAGCGGCCATTTCTTAAGGTGCAATGACAACGTGTGACAGGTACGCGAGACATCCCTCCCCCATGCATTCAAATGCCTTCCCTTGAACGTATTCAAACCTTAATGCGCTTCTGGCTCCTGAATCGTCCCTCAAGAACAACACGGCGGCAATTAGTGTGAATGTAAGCATAATGCAGTAAAACCCCCTTCTGCTCCGAAAGTGAATCAGCTGTTTTTAGAAGGTGAAAATTGTCGAGAGAATTCGTTTCTAGACCTACTTCCACATTGTTACAATGAATGTCCATTGATTTTTTTTTCTTTTTTTTTTTTTGAAATCGTGGACAATGTCAGCCTTTGCGCGTGAATGTGCAGTCTCTGAATTTGAATTTTTATTTAGTATTTAGGTCATTAGCATATTTTTTTAATTAGAATATGCGATTAAAAAGTGCTGTTCTATATGTCACTGATGGAACATATGCGTGTTGGGAGTACACGGCGTGCCCCTGATTTCTTGATGTGGTGTATGAAGGGTGAACCACTTTATTCCAATGGCGGCTTCTATGATGGGAAGGTCACTAAAGGTTGGTCGTGAATGGCATCGCCTGGCGGTCAAGTTATGATTACAGTTTTAATATTGTACAACGTCAATGGGTTTATTAAGATTCATGCATGTTTAATATGGCATAAGACGTTATCCCATATGCGCCATATTCTTATAACAGTAAGATTGTCTTTGGAAATCGTGCAACAGCTGGTAAAATTTAATATATCACCTACATCAGATGTCATGGCTAATGGAATTGATGACGATCACAGTGTACTATGACGAACAGGTATGCACCGGTTAAGAGTTTCAAAGTTTGTAAGGGTTTTGGTGCTGTTTTAGCTTTTCTTTGCCAAATAATGCAGTAATTGGCCTCGTCAGCTTTGCAGAAAGTCAAGAGGACGTTATAGGGAAAGCAAAGCTTGTCGTTTTTTTCCCCTTATCACAAGATGAAAAATACTTTCAAATTATCTTTGCAGGGAGGAGGTGTGCATAAATTCACATCATTATTTCAATTTGAAAAAAGCCAATTGTGCAAAAATGGGTTTCCATTAGCCTATATACATACTGCATCGTCCAAAAATCTTATTATCCTAAGTGAAACTTTTTATACGCGTAATACACGTATACATAAGCACGCGTTAGACTTTTACAATCATTTTCGAAATCATGCTCATTGTAATGGATCTATAGCAGCGGGTTTATTAGCGTAAGTTGCGTGTGCTGACCTGAATGCAAAAGTTATGCCTACTTTCGGCCATAGTTGTCATCTTTGTCTAATGACGTAGGACCTTAAACATTACACCAAGAGAAATAACGACGGAACTATATCGTCCTAGTGCGCTATTTACATCATAGAATAAAAAAGTTTAAAAAAAAAAACATCCGTGAATGGGTATGTGAGAAAATGCAATTAGCGCTTCTGTTTAATTTTAAAACAGTGATGCTAATTAACGAAGCTGCATGAACGAAGACAATGTTTAAAACTGTAAAATTGAACAATGGGAGATACCCGTTAATTGATTAATAAATGATTCAAACGTTGCATTGAGGTGAAATGTGAGCGCGTTTCATTTTTTAAAAAATAATTTATGCGAATGCGTGCTGGCGTTTTAAAATACTTCAAAACCATAGCAAAAAAGAAAGCAAAAATGCACATGCTGTAAATCTATAGCACCATTTTTACAGTATATTTCGTTACACAATAAGCACTTAAACCAAAACTTGGTGGTGTTTTCGCAAATTGATGACAAGAGTAACAGTTGTGAAACTGCTATGGCTGTCCTAAAATATGACTGTAAGCAACATGGAAAACACCATTTCTCATAAATTGTACTCCCGTGCAAATTTATAAATCCTTGGAAATATGGATACAGCTGGCGCTAAATGTCCCCAGCTGATTGAGATTATACAGCTTTTACACGCATCCTGGCAGAAAGTTTGCATAATGCAGATTTTAAAATGGTTGACTGGCATTAGTTGATAAAAAACATGGCGTGTAGTAACGTCACCTAATTCACATTCGAGATCAACTGCATGTATGCGTAATTTTGTTGCTATAGATTTGCATGCTATTCCTTTTGAAAGTTTGCTGCAATGCCACCCAATATGGCGGCCATTGTGATTGGTTCAAAGTGATGATGATGATGGTGATGGTGATGTGTGCTGCCCGTGTAATGCCGCCTAAATGATAAATTGAAATTGAAACGCCATCAAAAGAGGTTCTTTTGAGCAATTGTTTACCCATCAAGCGGAGGGCCATTGCGGCCATTTCTCTTCGCTCACCTTCACTTTTCCATTTTCAAATGAAACAGATTAATTTTTCTTTTGTGTTGCTTGACTGAATCCGAACGCTGGTCCATTTTAGCGGGGGGCTCCCGTGACGAGGGAGCCATTGCACATAATATAGAGACATATATCGACTTCTTGCCCGGATGAAAAAGCACGCAAAAAGCCATACGCAACAATGGACGCGAAGCACGCCTAGCGAGAATCTCCTAATGGCCGTTAAGGGTCGATAACATTAGTTAATGTGCTGTATAGCGTACAGTCACGTGTATGTAGTGATCGAGGTAGGGGGAAACATCATGGTGTGGCATTTGTTGCACAAGCGCATGGCATATGGTTTTTCTGGACATGGAAGTCTTGCATTGACCAATGAGCATTATTGGGAAGGACGAGTCCGACAACTCACCATAGGGCTAGATTTTATGACCAGCTTGTTATCGCCTAAATTTTATGTTCATAAGCTCTTCAGCAGTATCAGCAGCCCGATAAGCATGCATATACAGTATAACGTTGCCATCATCAGCGCCATTCTTCAATGTAATGGCACAGCTATGGAGATTCTTCTACCTGGAGCAATAGTTCTAACACCTGTATATATGTCTTGACGCAGCTAGTGGTTGAGCTGCATGGTCTCCATATTTATGCCCATTACGTAATTGATAGGGCATTTTAGTCGCAATTTGTCCTCGCTTTAACTGTGCGCAGTTACCTCGTTGATGTTGTTGTCAACTTAAAAAGGCCATTAATCTAAGGTATCCAGCAGCAAGAGAACTCGGTACCAGTGGTTTCTCTTTTTGTATCGAGTCAAAGGCTGGGGAGGGGTCAATTTTTATGATTGCCATTTTCAGCAGCATGGGGCCGATTACTCTGAGATCATCTTGCGCTTGCACAGGTGAAGGCAGACCCCGTGCAGTGACGAACAAGATGCAGAAACAAGATGGTCGATGCAATCGGAATGACTTTGACTTGACAACAGATCCAGAGCAGATAGTCTAGTTCAGGAAAAGCAGAACCGAATCGATAAATGCGCGGTTTTCTCGTTGCTCATTGACTATATCTATACTCTGTTCATGGCAAACTCTAAACCAGGAACATGCTTTCATATATGGCAGTTTCCTCACTTTTGACAAGAAGATTTTTTTTTAAAAAAAATGTTCAAGTCATTAAAGTACATGAGAATTCTTATCACCATATTCTATTACCTCTCTGGCATCAATTACCCTAAAAGATTTTATAATTCCTTACGTCATTCGAAGTCATGGCTTATTTGGTTTTATTGTTAGGATTTTGTTCATGGCACTTTTCAGCATGTTCGCAACGTGATGTTTATGTTCAATGTTCATATTCTACAGCAACCTGCACGTTGCATTCCTATTATGATAATATTGCCATAAATGCTGGAATTAATTTTGATGTCGGACACTGCAAGCCTTCATAAGGAGTCTCAAATTTAGAGTAATATTTGAGTGCTTGTCATGAATGTATCTGACAAATTCATCAAATGTTCAAGGCTCATTTTACTTATGCTTGTTTTTCACGAATAATCTTTAATTCAGAGTGGTGACATCACCATGCGAGTCAGTTCCACCCTGCAAAGCCTTGCATTGATAAAGTCTCTCGATCGGTGTGCATTATTGGAAATTGAACCAATTTTCGTACCCACTTAGTGCGCATGCGCAATGTACATGTCACAGCCGCCGCACTTAGTTCAGATTTCCGCTCTTTAATGCACACATCAATTAGCAGACATCTGTTTTCATTATTGGTGATTAAATGGTGTGCGAGGAAAATGTGAAGTGGTTTTCAATGGGCAAAGCACACGTATTATTCCCCCTTCGGTCCGAGATTCTAACTGGAAAATCTGATAAAAACAAACGGATGTGTCAAATTCATGCCGGAAACTCGACAAACGACAAAATGGCGTCAATGTTTGAAGTCGGTTATTGAAATAATAGAAATAATAACAAGGTGGAAATGGCTGGAAAGGTGTTGCTCTGAAGGGATGTTTTCCTCCTTGAAATTATTCATCTGCATAGGACATCACCTGTCTGAAACAATCACTTATAAATAGGAATGGAATTGTGATACAGGTGAAGCCACTGAAACGCTGTCTTGTCTAGTTGTTTCGTTTTGGATAAAGCCGGGTAAAATAGCCATGGAGTCAAGGTTTTTATTTGATATTCGTCATCCTACATCCAACGGGCATGTATTGTACACTTGAAACATTAACCTTTTTACTGTTCTATCATCGGATATGTTATTCAGCTAATCGAGATATTTAGCTTTTAAGTGTGTTTTTTAAGGACATATAATTCAAAATGGTGTTCGGTTGTGCCCGTCTTCATTTTAAACTCGTATGCTGTGATAATTAACGAACGATAACTCGATTTTTGAAAACTAAATTCTATATGGACACGTCAGAAGCAAAAGAGAAGAAATTCAATCCCAAAATTCACTTCTTGGATGTAAAAGATGGATAATACTTCAAGTGTTAAATACCGAGCCTCATCCGTGGACCAGGTATGAACCAGCAGCTGCTCAGTGAAACATGTTCCATGCATGAGAAATCATTAGCAAATATAATGAGGGGGGAAACCCAGGTAGCTGTGAACAAAACGATCGGATGAAAGTTGTACTCGTTCTAGAGTGATTATTTTAGGTGGTACCCAATTTCCATAATGTGTTTGCAAACGCGGTTTAATGCATGCAAAAATACGCCTGACTTTATTTCACCAAACTGATCAAGTCCCACACATTGTTTAAAATCTCCAAACAGAAATGCGTGCACATACGAGTAATTAATCAGTATTAACTTACTTGACTATTAAGGAGAACTGGTTTCATATTTTTTAGAGACGAATGTGACGCTGTCCGGACGTATTTCATCCAATTTCCAATACCTGGTTCGGTGGCATCCACCCACATAGAACAGGAACCATGAATATCAGCTACCTGCAAACGAAAGTGTACACTTTATTTAGATAAATAGAAATTGGAAGTTATAGCGAAGTTGACGCAAAACGAATACCCAAAAGCTGAAATTGGCATGCCAGCTCACAAATCGACTTCTAATGAATTGTCCTATTAACGCAATCTGCCTTCAGGTATTGTGAGTATGCATTGACCAGTGAGAGAAAAAAAAACATTCTTGTGCAATTGGCCATGCCAAATTATATACTTTTAATACGGTTATTAGCAACCACCTGTACGGTTTTTTTCTAGCAGTTGGCTGCATTAATGAAATTTTGCTCTTATTAATGCGTTTATTTTTCACCATATATCCATAGGCATAAGTGAATAAAAAAATTCGAAAGTGCATTTTACCTTTCCAGGCATTTATTAATTGCAATTATTAAATTTTGAAGACTCGATGAATAGTTAATATTAATGCTGCTAATTCCTTGGGCATGTCAGAGAATTTGTGCTAGAGAAGAAAAAAACTATTTCATGCCTTTGGTAATTAATGTACGTTGGAAATGATGCAATGTATTCGGATATAATGGTTAAAAAGACTACATGTATGTTATGACTAGTTTTCATTTTGATTTGGTTTAATATCGCCAGTTAGTAATGCACGACAATAGACACTTCGTTCATAACGTGTTTTTTTTGTTATACCATACAAGTTTTTGTTATTACTACAGTTTGTCAATATGTTTCACGAACATAATGGAGGTAAACAAGTGCGTGCAAAATGAAAACATGCAGGATCTGTTCTGTTCCCAGTGTTGCGATGTTCTATCGTTTTACATGTGGATAAGTTTGCAACCTTCAAAATATCATTTATGAAAAGGCTATTTTTTTCTTCAAAAATATTAAGTTTCGAGGGTGAATAAATCACTGCACAGTGATGCTTGCAGCCACACAGCCCCGTTTTCAAAACATTTGAACGTGTGCACGGTGCGGCATATCATGAATTGGAAAGCTTACCTCGCAGTATACAAGTCAAGTTTATTCAAACAAATTTATGGAAAGATGAAATGCATCGTAGGCCAGCATTCGAAAAAAAACACATAGGGCGGCTAGAACACTGAAATAAGCCTGTATCCATTTGGAATTTCGGAGTGTGGCATTGCAAACAAGCTTTGTGCGGATTTTTGAATGTGAGCAAAAATCTGGCTTTTGGTCACGACATCATTCAGCGAATTGTTCCTGCGAAACCCACCTTCGTCCACTGCTATTTTTTCACCAACCTTTGTTGATGGCACGAGCGCGTGTTTTTATTTTTTATCAAAGTGCCTTTTGTGCAACCTTGTTTTAACAATTGCTAGCCTATAAGAATCAACTGGGTAACACTAGAGGTATTAAAACACGAAACTGAAAAGAAATGCAATAATTTCATGCGGACATTCGAGCAACTCTGCGCTAGCTTTTTTGGCTTCTTAAAAATCTTGCTACAGGCATCCATCTTTGGTTGAATGAGGTCACGGGGTCTTTTTCATTAGCTGCGAAATTTATATACAGGAGCGAGGAATATCAAAGAATGGACACATTCAGCGAAGTTAATAAAAGCATTCCTCGATACACAAAATATATCCTGGTCTCTATCGAAAGTGGTTTCAAATGTATTAAGGACTGGAAAGTCAGAGCATATAGCCAACAGGCCTACATTATTGATGGTGGATACGAAATATGTCATAACTCTCTGTGCACTGTTATGGATGGGATCATGTGGGTCTCCTATTGATCCCTCGATGGTTCGCAGTGCACTTACCACAAAAGGGAATAAAATATGATGAGGAATCATTAAATCAAAAATAGTCAATAGATGGAAAAAGGGGAATGCACTCGGAAGAATATCATCAATGGCTTACATTGTCTCGCGATATTTAATACGTGTTCTGAAAATGTATCAAACTAACTACTCTTAAACGAGCCGGAAATTCTTATCTATACTGTATTTCTAGAATCTAAACGACCATAAGCCGTAAAACGCAACGCTAAAAAGATTATTTATTCGGGAACATAAGTTTATACCATTATTTAGAACATATACCGTATGGTTTATTTTTAAGACGATGTTGCACTGTGGCAGTGTTTATTTACATGAAGCCATCCACTAATAACCATTTAAAAAGTCATAAAGATATTTATTTACTTCATTTGTAACTCAACTTTTTTTCATTTCCTTGATGTTAAATAGGAATGACTTCAGGTATACTTTTGAACCATAAATTACATTAACAAGAGTTGGAAAAATCACCATTAAGTTTTCTTGGACAATGCATAAAACCGCTTCGTTATAAAGCACAATGCCGTGTAGAAAACAAATACTGTAACCAAAACTGAGTTTGGAGAACAAAAGTTCGGGAAACCTTGTGAATGCTGGTATAATTGAATTTGAATAACTTAGATGGTGGTGTGCCATACCATTGTTGGCTTACAATGCATAATGGCTTGTTTTAAAGAATTGCTTTCACTTAATTTTCTACAGTAATGTTTTTAATGTCCTGCTTAAACTTACCCTAAGCACTTTACTTAAACTAGATAAATTTTCTAAAGAATCGCATGGACATTGCCTGAAAACTTCACTAGATGGCGCTGTACATCTTGACGTGATTCGATTTAAAGTTAAATTGATGACTGCAGATCAATTGCAAGTGCTCAGCAAAATACACGTATTGCAATCATCAAAAAGCCGTGTCTAGACAAAATGATATTCAAGCTTTATCTGCGCACGCAAACAACTTTGTATTATTAAGGTCTCAATTTTTCTGATGTGCGTATGCTCCTATTATAATTTTCCTCGAAAAGCGCACGTTTTGCCAATTACCCTTAGTTTTAGGACATGCAATGATTAATCATCATGCCCTAGTACGGTGATTTTGTTATTTATCTTTTACTTGGATCCGTTTGTAGGACTACCCCTACCCCAACTGACATTTTTGTTAACATTGGTGTCGATCCACCTCATCTTTCCCAGGCTTTTATGGTAAGACTGATCCTACATTCGTCTTGGGTATTTTTTGCTAGGAAATTAAAGACTTTCACGTTATTATTTAGTAAAAAGAAATGAATAAATTTTACTTTTACGTTGAGATTTGCCAGAGAGCCAGTTTTACTTTCTAGGTGGGAGGAAATAAGGTTAGGCTACGTGTAACTATATCTTCGAGATACGGTGTGGGCCTGTAGCCTCTCCTTATCTGTAAAGTATTTAAGGAAAAAATGGTCTGCTCTGAAGATTAATTGAAAACAGGATTTTTCCTTTGATTAATGCATAGGCTTAGCTGACTAAAGACTTAAAAAGTATACGAATGTGGAAATGAGCCATTCTCTAGGTGGTCCAAAATTGGTGGCCATTATTATACGCGAAGAGCTTTTACGAGTAGAGTATTGTCCTTTTATTTGAATCAACAGAATTTTTTTATCGCTATTGATACGGCATACAGAACCATACCTTTAAAACTTTATTCCTTTGAATTTATTTAGACTATGTCAAATGGCAATGGCTGCTATGTTTAATTCTTCCATTCTTTACCAAGGTTTGATTCTTTTTATCGCCATTATTTACCCGCTCGCGTATAATTTCACCATAAGCTTTTTCCATAATGAATAAACACATATTAAAACCTGTTCGGTAATAGCATTTTCTTCGACACAATAACAGATTGAATGGATTGATTTTAATTTTCGAAATATAAACGAAACATTGCGGTAATAGTTAATAATAGGCTACCTGTAGATAAGAGTTCATGAAATAAAACTAACTCGTCTTTTTGACGCAAAATATGGCGCCATATGTATTTCGTATTTTTCAGAGAATATGTGGAATTGGGTAGCTCTTAATTGACATCTGGTGTGTTAATGGGTACTTTGCTACCTGTCCAAATTGTCAAATGGTACCGCTCGGTCACGCGACTTTTGCGACATTGTCAATTTCTTCGCATTGCTCTTGTTAATTCGTTCGTAGTAAACCTTGACGGCTAAACAAAATTAGGTTGAAATCTAGATGCCACGTCCTACATTTCAATTGATTTTCATAATTTTTTTTTCTCTCTCCCTCAAATTAAACCGTGAAATAAATAGCACCTAATTCAATCAGACTCAAGCATCCCAATGCATGCAACGAGCGCTATCCATGCAGGGGGAAAATGCCATGCATTAATAAAGTCATTAATTTGCTCCGTTATTTTTATGTTTATTTTTATTACCTGTTAATGCACGGCTAACTCGTTTCTCGGGTGGATGGAAAACCTACTTATCCAAATTTTAAAAGCGTAGGACATCAGATGTATTTTATGATAAGGCATTGGCAAGATTGACAGTGATAATGATAAGACCGAAAGAAATGCCATTCCAGTTACCTTTTACTGGATGTTTGTTTTTTTTCTTCAATGACCCATATATTGACTCGTGAATACAAAATCGCAACTTTCATCATTTTACGTCTTTGTGCGTTTTTCATCAATCAAATACCATTAAATGGACAAAAAAAATCTTTTATAATTTTGCTCTAATTTTGAATAGGAGTTAGTGGGAAAGCGAGAATAAAAAGCCTAATGCTGGAATTAACCTACATTTTGGGATATAACAGCAGCTGCCAATTTTGTTTATATAATTCCTAAAATGTGCGATTTCATTTTCTAACTCATTGTTACTGAAACAAACGAATTAGCCATCAAGTTCACTGTTATTTTCACGCTATTTTTATTTCGCCAAGAATCACAATCAATGTAGAGCAGGGAAATGTACTGCCCAATGACTGAAGTATATACCTGTATGGTTAGTTCAGCCTATACCTGGTTTTCGTTAAAGGAGGCTTAGGTGAAAGTGACCATGATATACATGTACTACGATTTGTCACATTGTTCTGAACAGTTCAGGAAATTTAAAATAATAACTTCCACTCAGCATCGAAATAATTAAAAATGGGAATATCTCGTAAATCTTATTGACTATATATGAATAGAGCACGCATCTACTAATTTTGCTGAGGGTTCACTGCAGGTGTTTGCGAGAGAAATAAGTGCTTATTCTCACGTTTTATATAATTAGGTATATTGCATTTAAAATGTGTGAAAGTAGTTCAAGAGTTTTATTTACTTTTCAAGATTGTGTGAAATGATATGAAAATCGCGAATTGTTACGTGAATTGCGAGCAAAAAAATTGCAACTCAACGTGGCGTTATCTGCATATTTTGATGCTCGTGAAAAAATCATCAATCAGCAAGATTAGGAATGTAGTTGCTAATTTAGGTGATATTACTTTGTTTCAATGTTCTACGTCTATTTGGAAATACGTTTATGAGGGGCAACATCGAGGCAATAACAGAAATCAGAAAAAACGAGGTCATGAAAAGCAAGGTGCACTTTTCCCTGGTAGTGAAAGTAATTTAGTGTACATCGACTACTGTAAAAGTTTATTTTTATTCTCTTGTCCTAACCGCAAAAATGTTATGGGCAATAGACCTTCGCACAGCGCAATTTAGATACAAGTAGCCTTTACGCCCATTTACAATATGTACCAGAAATGGTTCACATTTGCAATTATTCAAGAACTAGTTGGGTAACTTTTCTCGTAATCGTTAAAGAAATGTGCTTCTGTGGCTAGTTTAACGTCAAACGAAGCTTAAAATTATGGTTTAATGACGTTCCTGGAGTATTCCTCGGTGCATCATTATTGGTAAAATGTGAATCATGCTCATTTTCTTTAATTTTACTAGCAGATTGCATAGATTTGACAAGTGAGAGTGTAGAATTTCATAACAAAATGTGCTGTATGTTTAAAATTGCTGTTAGATGACTTAACCATAAGACACCATACATGCGCAATCACACGAAATAGATATTCATACATTTGTAATGATCTTACCGCAGATCTGTATATATTTTTTTTTTACAAAGTATAGAACCGCGAGTATCAAGAAATAATTTCTTGAACATGGCATATTTGTAAAAATATTATAATGGAGATTATTGCCATTGCAATGCAGTTATCTGTCCACGTGCATTGATCGATAAATTAATTAAAATCACTTGAAATGTTTAATTTTCATTTCATAAAAAACATCCTCATCGGATTCGCTTCAATTCTCCTAGAATATACTGAATCTAAATCGCACAGCTACTTTGCAATGTTGCAATAACTAGTTTACATCAGCCATTGGGTGGATATTTATACGTGCATGTCAATTTTCGATCAAATATAAAAATATACCTCGCAATCAAGAATCCCTGAATTTAATTTTTTTTTGTGACGAACATTAAAAATTCTTTAATAACCAGTTAGCGTGACCCCAAGCTCCTGTAAGTCCACGATCGACGTGGAGAATGCAATATGCTCTTGAACGCAAAGTTGAATTTTTGCGACATCTACCGATGATGTTTGCAGTCCTGCATATTAAGGAATATTCGCACTGCCTCATTTAAATGCTGTGCCATTTTCTAGTACAAAAGTTATTTTCGTATTCACCTGAATTTGTTCACCTTAATAATCCGAATGACTTGACGTTTTCAAAATGAATGGGATCGAGTAGCCTATGGGCGTCCGAGACTCGAGTAAACCCTCCACCCACGCTTTACAAGCTATTGCTGACCACGTGGTAGATCATTAGCTAGGCCCTCACTTCCGTGCTTTGTCGACACCTTTTCATCGGATGAGTTTGCTGAAATTTCTGCACACGTTCTCTGTTTTAAGCGCTTAGGCCTGCACTTATGAAATTCACGTGCGAAATTGAAGTACTTTTTATGCTACTTCCAATTCATGGATTTCAATTAAACTATCCCATCGGAATTGAATGACAATTTGAAGGCGCCATCTTTTTATTTTACTTAATTTCCTATGCATACGTGCATGCTATGCTGTATATACCAACGAGGTATTGACCCCGAAATTCGCACCGGGGTAGTTCATGCCTATATTTCAGTGCCATGTTTTTCAACAAAAAAACATTTTTGCGCAACTATAGGATGCAACGGTGATTGCTTAGTACCGAGTGATTATTGCAATTAAAATACATAAACACTACAGTTTTAACTATACTGTAATTAAAAACAAAATACAAATAATTACCGTTAATTTAAATAAATTTTTGATATTCATCTGATAAATAAAATTACTGTAGCCAATTAAGATAATTATACAAACATATGTACACTGTAACTACACACTCCTGTCATTCGCATTATCATTTTGTATATGAAATGCGAATTGGCATCTAATATTAGTAGCATAGCAGTATTCTACGATATACATCTAGTTATTTTAATGTTAACACCCCACGATTTGGTATTCTATCAATGTTTTATACTATAAATAGCTGCATATTTCTATAAATACTTTGTCCATTGCCAAGACTAATTGTCAGCGTGAAATTTCCAATGAAAGATCTATTAGCTATTTTATTTAAAAATGTACTTGACATAAATGTATTTATAAACTGGATCAAAGTATTTTATATTTGTAAAGCATTTTGTAGATCTGCCTCATCGACAACCTCTCCCCTGAAAAATCACATAGCTAGAAGCCAATATTCCTATAAATTGCTATGACAACCAATCAATTGTCCCCCAATTACGGGAGAGCCATTCGTTATTTCGAAATTTTTTGTGTGATAAAGGTCTGGTCTAGTTAGACATTTTTCGTTATTAAATGCTGCATTGAAAGTATAATTTTATCGCGTTGACAAGCAATAATCCTGGTTTGATGAGTTCAACCATATTTCAGAGACGAAAATCAACGATAATTGTTGAAAAACAAGTCAATCATTGGGTGGTTTAAAATTGGTCTTCACCTAAAAAAGGCAATAACGGGTCAATGGGTTTTTTAATGCTGTTTTTATGAAATATTCATTTTCATTTAATTTGAGGTTATAATTATTTTACGACCAAGTTCTTGCATTTAAACGAGACCACTGTCCTCGATTACTACGCAAACCTTTTGCTCCTGTTCAGACCTTTTTGATCCTCTTTTAATGAAAAAAATGCATTCGAGATTTTTTATTACGAGTATTAATTCCTCGCTAATACATTCACCACAACTTGGTAGAAGCTGTTTCCCGTTTTACATCTAGTGTAAATTTCTTGATCTTATTTATTTTTTTCGTCGGGGGTTGGCATTAACGAGATGAGGAAAAACCGAAATAAATATAATGGGGGATAATGCATTTCTGACAGAAGGTGAAATGTATGGATAATTTATTGCGTTTTAATAAGAACTATAAAAAGCCTCTTATTAATTTGACTATATAGCGACACATATAAAAATTCTCCTTTTTTCATTCGAAATTCCAGGTAGCTGAAACTACATTTTCATGATAGTTGGTTGTGATATCTATATTTTGAAACATTTTTTTTACTTTTTTTTTCATCTTCAAACATACATTCAATCAATTTCATAAAATATTATTTCAGAAACTATTTCAGTTTTCTTGGAAATGCATGTATAAATACATGTAATAAGCAACTTACAAAGCCCTTGTTGGAAATTTCATAACATTTCTTGAATATTCAATAAACCTTTTTATCGTAGATATAACTCATTCAAATCGATAACGCTTATTTCTAGCTAATTACAGTGTAATATATCGTGTAAAATTAACTCTTTTTGCACTTTAAATCTTTTCTGCATACTTGAGATGTTTTCTTCCTCAAGTCTTTTGCGTACAGGGTGTACCACTTGTCATTTTCCAGCCTTATATGGAAGAACTCTACGAAACGTTAATTTGGCCAACCTACGACTTTCTTTTATTCTTCGTATATCTCGTTAACATTTTAATGGGACTATTTAAAATAAGGGTTGCCTTGTCTGACATTTTCAGAATAATCGAATTATTAATAGTTCATGCCCTAAGCACGAATTGAACCTTTTTCATTAAGCGTTTCATTTACCAGAATGTTTGCTTTAATCCTTTGGTTTCGACCTGAAAGAATTGTTCCTTTATTTTTAATTAAATTTTTTGTCTTGATTGATTGCGCTGAAACGAACAGCTGACCCAGCCTCACCCGAGGGGCTAAGCAGCGCTTAACAATAGGGACTTTAATGTCCCAAACGGAGACAATCAAAACAAGGCCCCTATTATCAGTCGTGAGATTAATTGTCAGATAACCTTCCTTTTTATTTCTCTTAGTTAAAAATCGTTGAAACAAAATGCTCTTGCATTACTTTTCCCCAATTCTTTACAGGCCAGAGGAGAGCCAGAGGGCCGGGAAGGAACAATTGTTCCTGCCGTGTAATCTTCTCCACCCTTTCATCATCTTATATAGCATTTTTTTTTAGTTCACTTTTATTTCGTGGAGTTTTTTTACCTTCAAAACAAAAGGTTTGTTTTAAAGCCTTAACAAGGTGTTCCCCCTTTTTGCAGCATATTAGCTGCTCTTTTTAACGCTGGATTCTTTAGTCGGTACCACATGACGTACTCGAAATCCACTCGAAAAAAGCTTATTACGTTTCGTTTTTACATTGTGATCTCATTGTTGATTAATTATTTGGCACATTTTTCAAATTGTGATTAGCCGTCTCTAGATTCAAGTCCACTGTTTTTAATAGATCGGTGAATTTCGATTCATTTGAAGGCTGTGGTCACCTCAATTTGTTTGTCTGCAGTAATGGTGCAGAAGTCACTGATGCACCATTTGAGCTCTTTGTTTCGATTAATTTAATCGGAGATTTAATTTTAATCATCGAAAATGATTTCAAACTAAAAACGCCCACGTTTTCTTTCCTGTCTTCTCAAATAATAATAATAATAATGGGTAATAATAGGTACGTAGGCGGCATACAATCGATGGCTACACTTTTGACCAATAGTGATCTGTGTGCCCCTCTTGTCCTACAAATCTGCTTTCAGATTTCCAAAAATAATGTTAAAAACATTCTTGAAAACTTATAAACGCTTCTTAATTGTAAGCTCAGCATGGCTCGGCTAAGCTTTTTTTTTGTGTGCACCCTCATTTAAAACGCATGCCGCATTCTTATCCCGCTTGGTGGCGCTGATGTACGCCGAGTGGTAAGCGCCTGCAATAAGCTTTCAGTGTGTTTTTTTTTTAAATACAGCCGTGAAATAGCCCAGTAATGGACATAATCAATTATACAGTATGTCGCCTGAAGTGTTTTGGAGGAGGGCGCATCTGCACGTTTTTTATTAGAGAAACTTAACTCCTTTCATTTGGAAAGCCAATGTGAGAAAATCCATTGACCATAGCTGCATCAATGTAAATTTAGCAATATCATATTCGAATTGGGGTTTTTTTGGATGGGAAACTCCTGCGTGCGTAAGAGAATACATTGTTTAATTTTGTTTATGGTTATCAAGACTTTCAGTCAATGGCCTTAACATGGAAGTTTTTTTATAGTGTTTAATTCCTGTTGCACTCATGTGTTTACTCGTTGCAAGTCGTTACAAGGGCAAATATTTCACGACATATTCTGTTTATGGCGCCCAATATGATATAATTAGATAATGACAGATTGAGTGAGAAACGCCAAAGTTGGCGCAAACTTTTCCGAAAACTTAACTTCGAAAACAATTTGAAACATTTCTTCAGACAAATTGAAAATTCCAACTTTCCATGACGATTTTGACTAAAATTGTACAGACTATAATTTTAAACGACATTGATAAAAATTAACTTTAATGTAGCCAACAGCTATAGCCTGCATTGACTCTGAGAATGGTTTCACACCCTCTGAAATTTCATTTTAAAAACTTTTAATTACGAACACGCCTTGATTGAAACCTTGTAAATATTTGCATGGTGCATACAATATATTACTTTATTTTCGTCATTAAAATTGGGGTGACCAAATTGACCAAGCATTCGGCACGATGGGGTGAAATTCGACTGCCGATAATTATTGTTCTCATGGCCATTTAATGTAGCTATCTTGTTTTATGGATATTGTGTGCTAAGTATCACTTTGAAACTTTGCTTTTTAACTTCATTATGCAGAAAGGCAAATCGCAAAGATAGGTCAGTGTTTCTTTCGAATCATTTGAATGCTATTAAGATATGGATTTCCAGATAAAAATCATAACTTTTTATGTTTTTCAGATATGTTTATGCACCCTTGTGTAGGTCACTAATTGAGTTAAATAAATTAGGCCAGATAACTGGCATGTCTAAATTTCTCATCATATACATGTACGTTGTAGCGGGCATTTTTAATTAAGCAACACGTTGTTTAATAAAAGCCGGTCGAATTTTTATATGCTTCTCAGCGTGACGCTAGGAAAGGTGAGAAATAAAAATGCTTTTCATTTACAAAAGGGGAATACTTTTAATTTCGGTTGAAGTGCTTACAGATAATGCACTTGACATTACGTTTCTGGATAAGTTCGCACCCCAGGTTGGAGAATTTAGCATTATGAGGCGATATGATTTCGATCTTTTAAATGCTGGTCTAGAAGAACGCTTTCATTATCCTCCTACAGACAGAACTAAAATGCATGATGCAAAATGTTAATTGTTTTACATATACACGTACGCGTATAAGATAATTAAAACTATGCCGAGCTGAATAAAATCTAGTTTAAAGTGTCATATATCTGCAGGATATCTACTCTTTTTCACACAATTTGTTCTCAATCGTGATTTGGCTATGGCGTGGCTTGATTGTATTGTCAACTGCATGGAGTTATACCTTTCAACACTTGTTTGCAGACCTAAAAATTCTGAAATATTTAATACTTTAATGTGAACACATTCTGGATTTACAATTATGCGTACATATTAGAGTACCAGTATACTCATTTTTTAAAGTAATTATTACGGGTAAATCCTCGAAATCTATAGGCTTACTCCAGCTGAACATTTAATTCAAGCCATTTATTTCATTTGTCGAAATCATGTTATTAGAACATGCAATAGACTTAATCTGAATATTTCAAACTATGTGTTAGTGATTTCTCATATTTTCACGCCATTTTAAACATGTAGTGGTGATGGATTCGGCCAGAGGTTTTGACACGGCATGCGGCACCGTAATTGTGTTATAATAAAATTGACAAACAATTCACAAATAATGCATTATCTTGTGAAATATAATTTTCTAATGGTTTCTCTAACTAACGAAGACAATTTCCGACGTGATATAGCAACTGTAATACGATACCATTAATGGGCAGAAAGCAAAACATAATGTGGCATTTTCACATTATCCCACAGTATTTTAAGCAATTGTTCTACTCCATGGATCCAACTTGAGTATGTTTGGGTATATTCGAAGAAACGCAAAATTGTATCAGTACACGACAATTTTCAACGAAGTTGTCTTCAGATCTCTCGAAGCATGGGCATTTCGCACTCTTCCGAATTGTTGACTGATGGCGATTTAGTGCATTCACGATCACCCCCACGATTAAAACCTAAATAGCGGTTATTTGAAATCCAAGATGACTCGATGAAAGCTCTCAGCGCGGTGGTCTCGGTTCATAAATGCGATGAAGCTATTTTTTATTGAATGGGATAGACTGTGTCTATGCGAGCACGCATGCTCCATTCCAGCGAGGCTTATTCAAATTCTATTAAGTTATATTTCAGATTTAATGGTTGGTTCGCTCCTCCTAGTATGCGTACAAGGGGTGATGCACTGATGCTTTTCTGTGTGTGGTGCTAATAGAAAAGTGTGACTCGAATCGCGCCATAACCCCAGCTGGTTGGATGAAGATGGTGCTGAATCCCTCTCTTTTCATCACCTTCTATGGCTCTTCATGATACAAGCCCGTCATACTTGGCTGCTGATGCTTGACCAAAGCAAGGGCCATAATGGAAATTGGAGGCGTGCGAGTGAAGCGAGAGCATGAAAAGCCACTCTGCCAGAATAGGCACTTAAAAGTAGGGAAAAGCGCGGACATCTTCGTAGCCGACATTTCATTTCACTCGACTATAAATGGATGGTGATGGTGATGATGATGATGATGATGGTGGTGATGGTGGCGGTGATGCTGATGCTAATGCTGATGGTGATTCTCAGACAGCCGATGCGATGCAACGCGCCTTATACTCACTGCAAAGACCTCTTTGCACGCTCCATGTCTTCGTGGAAGCACATCGATTTACTTTTCATCTTGAGAGGACCTGCATGGGAATCTTTTCTGCACTCGATGGCCTATTTTATGCGAGTGCCGTAATCACGTCGTCATTAGCACCACCCTTCTCATCATTCAGCATCCAAATCGTGTAATAAATTGAATCTCTTACGAAGTGTGGCCTTTGAAGAACTCGTACTTTTAACTGTTGTTCGAAATGTAATAACGGTTCAAAGTTCCATTCAAAGTCCAAAGCGATATCGTCAGCACTATTCGGAATGTATGATGTATCGTACGAATTGAAGCTGCAATTAACTTTAACTAAATCACAAAATTTTCCCCAGTTTACGTTAAGTTTTTCTCTGGAAGTGCATGGTCGGTACTATTTGATACACACATTTGCAGCTTGCAAGAAGTGATGAACACATTACTAGCTTCATGGTGATGAGTGCACAGTTTACCATGGACAGAGCAACATGACTGTAGTAATCATTGGAAATTGTTCGGGAAATATGACAGGAGAGAACGTAGTGTAAACGAGCATGAAGCACCTGATGACACCTTATTAGACAAAATGTATGTCTGGAATGCCGCATACAATGGGAACTGGTCGTGCTTAGATATTGCATTTATATAATTGTATATAATTGCATTTATCTATTGCATATTACATACATATTATATTGCATTGTTTGGAATTTTTAATTCAATGTTGTTTTTGGTTCCATCGCAAAACTCAAAAGAACTTCTGTTGTGATTTTTTTTTGCATTCGTGGCGCCCTGTATTATCTGATCCGGAAATATCCCTTTTAAGGCCTGCGCATCGAAATGCATGCGTGGTGGTAACTCCCAACTGGTTCACCCACTCGTTGTCAGAGGTCGCCACTTTTCAGATGGCATGGTGGAGTTAGTTCAGCACGTTCTCGTAGCGTGGTCACTTCCCTCGATTTCTCAGTTGCTCACCCAACCTCACCTGCGACGAGTCAGGCGTTGAAACCGCTCTCACCTGGCCTGCTTTTGGCACAAATCGATAGGGAAAAACATGGACCACCGTATCGGTTAATTGCCAATTAATGCAGTTTTCGATTGTTATCCCACTTTAAAACACATTTTAATGATTGACTAAATTCAAACGAGTTTGGCGCAACCTGTATTGCCATTATCCTCTAGTTTTGAAAGTTAACATGTCAGTGAAACGAAAATACTGAAATGAATAAACGGCAAAAAAACGGTTTTTAACTTTAAAAACTTAACGTGATGCCCTAAGACGAACTGCGCTCGCGTAATGGTGTGGTGAATCGTGATCAATGTCATTTATGGATTTCTACGATTGCCTCGATTTTTAATCGCACAGGCTTATCTGAATGCATATTAACACATGGACGGGAAATCCAACGAATGTGGCGCCATCTTTCTGTAGAAAATATCATTCTCGAAAAGTAATCATGTTTTAAAATGTTCACTCGTTCAGATCTTGTTACGTTCACTTACGGTATATTTACCGTTAGTTTATCGATTAGCAAGACTAATGCATGCTACCAATTTGAAATGGTAGTTGAGAGCATGCATTAATAATTGACATGCACATCAATGGTCGCTCAAAACTTCTCTATGGCCATTTTCTTTTTTAAAACATTAGTAGACAGTTAAAATTAGTGATGCTCATACAGAAACTTTGACAAATTGACTTTAGCAGTCGTGATGTGTGTGTGTGCAAGATCGGCACGATAATTGGTTTCAACGAATTCACTTGAGGTTATCGCGGTTTTTAATACATTCCTTTTGCTCACGTGGCTTCACGACTGCCAAAGTGCGATTCGCAAAAACATCTGAGTTCACTTATTTTTTATATTTTAATGTTCTAACAAGTATACCATAAAATGTCATTTCGTTACAGTTATCACCCTCCTGATTTCAATCAGGTTTCTCACACCAGTAAAGTTTAACTACCAAATCATCTCTTGTCCTTATTTCTAATTTTTTGTTCTAGTCTCAATACAAATAACTGCTATGAACTTGTAAGATTTGTGTCTAAGTGGATTCTGGCATTTCAACACAGTGTAGATTTAATTTCTGATTATCCTTATCGATAAAGATTCTGGTTCTTCGTTTAATTCTTTGATTTCCAAGACAATCGACAAACAGGAAACCATAGACTGAAAGTGAAAACAGTTTTCGTTTAGGAGGATTTCCTTTGGTGCGCGCTAATCTGCGAGAAAGACTAAGGATAGCATCAGAAAAAAAACATTGAACTATAGGATGTTGTTAAATATTCTATCTCACGCGTCCAGTTTCCTTTATGAAATTCACCCGAGCACCGGGCATGCTTCCTGTCAACATTCGAGCTTCTTTTACTTTGAAGTCCATCTATAGACGTCCCAAGAATTTGAAATTATCGAGAAAGTGTGACGGATTTTCGTTCTTTTGTTTGGAAAGGAACCGTGCCTCGGGTTTTCCTCGTACAACCGTGGACCCTGATAATTTTCTAGAGAATTCCCTCATTTTTAGACGTTGACATTGACCCTCTCATTTGGAAATGTATTGGTTTTTTTACATGGGGCATGACCTTTCATTTAGTTCAACAGCTCTGAATATTAGATCGAGGAAGATGACAAGCGGAAATGTTTTTTAACGCTAAACACACAAAAAGAAGCTACCAAAGCTCAAATTCAAGATTTGAAGCAACTGATAAATGCCATCGTAGCATCGTTGCTGATTTTTATTCATTTCCTCCAATTACTGTACTTGAATTGAAACTCATACTCTGCGTTTGTATCTACTGCATACCAGATTTTCTCTTGTCTTAAGGTTTGGCTCTTATTGAAAAGTTGGAGAGAGCTACGTGCAAATTTCGAATTACGGTATACTTCATACGTGTCCTTAACCGGACACTTTATCCAGCACCCAATGAAAACAGCCTAAAAAAAACTTCAGCCACTTCCGACTTAACCCGAATTGCATTATCGCATAAAGCAGGCTGGCCTTCGCGTAATCCAGCTTGCAGAAAAAAAAAAGTGCCATAAATCTACGCAACTGGAATTACTTTCACAATTACTTCCTATGATCCAAAGTTAAATATCCTTCCTCATTTTCCTGTTTTGCGCGAGCTGCAGGCGCGGATTCCGTTTTTTAGAAATCTGTCGAATCGCATTTAGGCCATATAGGATTAGGGCAAAACTTCTTAGTTGGCAAATGTAGGCAAGCTGCCAGAATCTCCTTTAATATCTGCTTAACATTTTAATCGGTGGCGTTGAGGTCCCATCGTTCAATGGGATGGCAGAGGACGAGCGCCATGCTTTCCTTTTCCTTAAATCCCGCCTTTCCAGACCCTGATGCAGAAATGCGCATCAGCCAAACAACAAAAGGTCTTCTCTGCCCTCCTTTTCGCCATTCTTCATCGATTATTTTCCTCGGTCTGCAAGTATGGCACCAATGTTCAAGCCACCTCCCTTCGTCTTCTCATTGGTGCACTGGCAATACGGCGCATCTGCGGAGGGCTTTTTTGTCCTGCTTTTTGCGGCCCTGTCGTTATTGATGGCATCTGGGATTTGCTTTTGCAAAAGATTTTTGAAAATGCGCAGACAACTGATCAGGTTTACCGGTAAAATTTAGGGAGTGGGATGATCGAGCGAGGGTGCTACGGGACCCGGAGGAGGGGTCGGAGAGAAAGGGGGTTCGGTGGATGGCCCTTGGCGGTGAACTAGTGTCAAAACTGGATGTGGGGTTGCTGGGTTATGCTTGTCTCTTGCCTTTTTAAAAACGGATGATTTACTCGGGTGGAGGGGTGCCCATATGCCGGTAAAGGGCCTGCCACTGGCTCCTCGCGCTTCACTTAACTTCTTCACATTTTTGGTTTCACTAAGAGAAGATTAGTGGTTTATCCTCCTATAGCCTCATCGTAATGCTCCGATGCCTCCATTTTCAACAGATAGAATATCCCCCGAGCCTCCTACCAGAAACGTAGGCTTACCAGCCGAGCTTTTTTCCGTGCCCAATATGAACCGTGACATCTGTATTCATGCGCGACATAAAGGTCGATTCGGACCCACAAAAAATTTGTTCACAATTAAAATTCCTATAGGTGTCGAGCTCAGGCTTACACCCCGTTTGCTCGCCCAGTGGAGTAGCCCAACTACCCCTATAGTAGCGAAGCTATTGGCAAGGAGTAATCCATTGAAATTACCGGAAGAAGTTTGTTTTGGGAAGTGCAAACCTGAGACTAGAAATTAAAGTAAAAAGAAAACCCATGTAAATCTTTTAGGGCCGGTTGCACCAATTGACTCTTCATTAAATATCTCCAGGGTAAGGGAACCCATGTTTAACCTGCTGAAACCAAAATGGAGGACGGGAAAGGAACTAACTACCCGGGTGGAAAAAATAGATATGGCCATATATAAATAATTTTAAATATGGTTAGACCAGATATTGGCCAGAAAACCTCTGATATGGCCAGATTTGGAGATATGGCCATATTTGTTCAGATTTAGAAATATGGCCAGAAATATTCCAGATTTGCAGATATGGCCAGACCAGAAATTGGCCAGATTACCTCAGATAATGCATGGCCAGATTTGGAGATATGGCCATATTTAAAGGCATCTTACCATGTTTAAATAAACTACATATGGCTATTTTCAGATATGGCCATATTTGGTACCATGTATGCCATACTTA
>JAQGBX010000179.1:0-44530 GCA_034698745.1 Megaphyllum sjaelandicum
TATAGGAACTATCTCAGCATTCACCTGGAGAAATTGTGGGAAACCATGAAAACCACAATCGAAGATAGCCGACCCGGATTTGTACTCGGAAAACGTAAATTTTGTACTCTGAAAAGGTTGAGAATTTTGTTAATTTGTCCTCAGAATCTGTTAGAAATGTTGCAAATTCCTCCTCGGGGACTGTTGAAAATTTTACAAATTTGCACTCGAAAACTATTTAAAAATTTGAAGATTTGTACTTGGGAAAACGTGGAAAATGTTGCAAATTTGTCCTCGGGAAGACGTAGAAAAATTTGCAAAGTTAGCCTCGGAAAAGGTGTAAAATTTTGCGAGTTTATGCTCGAGAAAAATGAAAATTTTGCAAATTTGTACTGGGAAAATTTGAAAGTGGATCCTGAGCTTTTAATTTCCCTAACTTTTGCAGGTTTTCCAGGACTGGATCGAGATACCCTGTTTACTGACTTTAGCGATTTATAACCCAACTATGTAATATTGAACTCAATTTCCCTTTTACTTTGGGAACTGATTTTATTTGGTATTTTTTTATCAAGTGGACGTCCGAGTTGGTAATACCCCCTCCATCCCCCTGTCCACATTGTGTCCGTGACTCAACCTATCCCCCCCCCCCCCTCCCTACATGGGGATGTCCTTTTTGAATGGCCCCTTTAAAGAGCAACTTGAAGCCCTTGATAAAAGACCAAGATTTTCAAAGTTTCTGTAAAAAATACATTTATGGTTCTGTTTATCGTGTGTAGTTTTCCATTTGCGTTTTCTGCGTGGTTGTATGATTTGTTTTTGGGTATTAGGACTGCGCTATAAATCAAATCTGTGATTTAGAGCAAACAAAAAATGCACATTAAAATGACTCGGGTAGCATTTTTGTTTAATACGTAATCATGAGACATTTGTTTCGATCCAAAGGCTGTATTTCTCAAATTATCAAAATCTACAATTACATTCTGTTATATACATTTCAAAAGTGAAAAACTTTAGATGTGGTATATTACTAATTATTAGTAATTCACGACTTATTCTGATTTGATGGATGCTCCTGTCCACCACAACGGAAAACATCTGTGCTTTATTAAACAAACTTCCCAAATATCTAACTATACTTTATATCTTACTGCTAATATTAATAAATCTAAAACTAAGTTCTCACTGGAGAAAAACCTTTTCTTGCTAACTGTTAACATTTGTTTTCATAAAATGCTACTTACATTTCCAGAAACAACTGGCAACCAATAAGCGCCAGAAAGTTCCTCTAGTGTGGACGTAGGTTGGAATACTAATATTTTTTTTTGCTTGGGTGAAAATTTCCAGTCAAACGGATATAAGCATGGCGGCAGAATGCGACGGGATGAAATGCCTTCTCATCTCCTTTTGACATTTGAAAAAAGATGCGTTCAATAAAATCAGGAGCTGGTGCAAATCATGTGAAAGCTTTGATGTAGTTTGCTGATGAATATTTAATAATAGGAAAAAACACGACCAATAACGTTTTTTTTTTGGAAAACGACGTTTCGGGACCCGTGTCCCTTTCTTCAAGTTTAATTACTGTTGGGAAAACAAAGATAAAATTCAGTTACACAATGTGAAATTTAAAAGTCATGTATAACCTAATACAAAAGTCTGATTGGTGTAAATAAGCCAGACAAACAATCAGTCTTTACAAGAAAAGGTAAATTTTTTATTCATTTTAGTATTTCTTTGACTGCAAACATTTTTATTCACGTGTAGTTATCCTGCCAACATACCCTCCCATTTGGGGTCCTAAAGTATTCCGCAAATTCATTACGAATGTCTAAGGCATCCGTTGTCGATTTTCGAGCCACTTTTTTTAGTGGTGTAATGGCTGTGACATTACTTGCACGCCATGTTCCTGGGATTATTTCACCATTAACGGTGTTGATTGCATCGAATGTCCCACTAGGCGTATATTTGGAGCGGCCCAAGGCATTTCGCCTTAAAAAATTGTGGAGACAAATGCATGACAGAGTTATCAGGGCACATTTGTTGGAATCTAAACTAAGTGGCCTCCCGAAAACCTGGAAAACAGATGACATTACTCCAAATGTGTTTTCGACAACCATTCTAGCGCGTGACAGTCTGTAATTAAATAGGTGTTCTATTGAGCCTTTTACTTTTACTTGATGGTCTGCATACGGTTTGGTGATGTTGGCATGCATTGGGAACGTATCATCAGCCACAAACACATAAGGAATGGACATTTCACGGCCTGGCAGTGGTTCGATAGGTGGAAGGCGCAGATCATTGCCCACAAGTCGTTTGTAGATTATTGTGTTTCGAAACATTCCACCATCAGCTATTTTATCTTCGCAAGCAACATGAACAAATCGAAAATTGTAGTTGGCATCTATGATGGTCATCAAAACAATGCTAGATATAGAACATCCATTAATGTTATGAAATTGACCGCCACTAAAAGCTGGAGGTCGCACAGGAATATGTTTGCCGTCAATAACTCCAATGCAGTGTGGGAAGTTTAATGCTTTGTTAAATTCCTCTGCAACCTTTAGCCACTCCTCAGCACAAGTCGGAGCCTGTAAAAAAGTTAAAATTAAAAATATTTTCATTATTTCAGTCAGTGGGCCTAGCCTACTGGATGAATGTGATAACTTTGCAGAATGTGATGAACGCACCAAGAAATTGAATTTGGTGATCCATCAAGTCCTGTGCCTTTTCAGAATGATATTTCACAGGAAATATTTGAACCCAACAGGCTTGTAAAAAAAGAGGTAAGCACAGAAGGATGATGGTTTTGCCAAGGACTCAGTAATACTACAGAACCAATGCAAAGCTCCAAGATATGCATTAGCAGATTTCAGAGAAGTTGCAGTAGCAAAACTTCCAGTTATTAGATAAGAACTAACCATGAAAGGAATGTAATGCAGAAAAAAAATAAAAAACATTATTAATGAAGGAGAAATGGGAAAATTTCATGAAACTCATGCACATTCTTTCTAAGGTAATGTTAAAGTAATGATCTCTGTTGAACATATCTATGACACCAGACACTGAACACAGCAATGCAGAAATGATCAATGAGTTAGGGAGAAATTGTACATCATACTTTGTATGAGAGTGAGGACAAATTATACTTGGGATAATACTTGGGGATTTCCTACCTTCAGGTATTGTGATAAGTTTTCAGCAATTGCTATGCAGACTTCAGGAATGATTTTCGAAATACTTTGCTCGGAGACGTTGAACAGGTACCTCAAACATTCAAAGGAGTCTCCAGTAGCTAGAAATCGGAGAGTTATAGCTAGTCTGTCATTCAGTGGGATAGCTTCCCTGAATGAGGTGTCCTGCTTTGCAACTTTAGGGCCTATTAAATTAGCAAGTAATTCGAAATCTGCTGGGCACATTCTTGCGAAGTTCCTGAAACCAGCACCATCCTCCATTCGAAGATCTGAACGTAGATTGTCTTCCTTTCGTTTTTTAAGTATTGACTTGGTCCTACATGTACATCTTTTCCTTTTTCTTTTGAGTTCATGAAGCAATAATAATATAGCACAGCACATTAACAAGGCATCCTTATCTTTTCTTGACATTGAATTCATGTTGTAGGCCTACTGAAGAATATGTTTGCTGCTCGATCGTGGTACATGTACCTCGTCTGCTAACCTGCAAGTTTTGTTTTACTCGCGTGGCTGTATGTCACAAGTAGAAAACTGTAAATGGAGTGTTATTTCATTAATCATAAAATATCTGGTAATTACTAATGGTTCATTAATATACATGGTTTAATCATTTGCAATGTTGGGATTAAAATTTGCAATGATTGATTTTGATATATTGTATTTAGCACTGAACACTTCTATATTATGAGTTGATACTTTCAGTTTGTGGAAAATGGTTTGCCATTGTGTGTACACCATGTCTGTTGAAACAAATCTGGACAACAAATGTTCGGCAAGCCATGTGTCGCTTGTGGCTTGTCCATCTTTTGAACAGCTGAGGAACCACTCAAAAAATAGTTGCTGCATCAAGAGCATTTTCTATTTAGAAATGAGTACCTCTTTAGCATGTCCAACGTACAGGTGCAACGTATCCATCCAAATCATCAATATTCTATTTTCTAAACAAATTTATCCAAACTTGTTTAATTTTTTGCAAAACTGAATTTTCAAACTTACAGTGGACAAAAGTATTGCACAACATTTCGGCCGAAGTCAAATGAACCAATAAATTTAGAAAAAAACTGAAACATCATGCCACAGACATATATACAAGTAGTGATATTTTGATACCCAAAATGGACTTTAATCGGCTGTGAGAAAAATACGCATGGGTAGGAAAATAAAAGTGAATCACTGGCGTATAATGGGTGAATTATGATCAATTTTTTTCCAGTTACATGTACAGTACATGTATAATGTATAAAATGCAAACTGCTATTTTTTCTGATAAGCTACTTACAGGTACAAGAGTATGTACAGTAAAACCTGTTAAGAGTGACCACCAAAAAATAATGCTATGTTGGTCACTGACAGTACACAGGTGGTCACAATACAAAAAATGCCTAAATTAAATTAAAATAATAAACTTGTACACTGCACTTATACACGTACGTAGTAAAAAACCACAAAACCAAAAAAGTACAGAATCATCAAGTCCAAGGGTTAAAGCAAGATGTAACGTGACTCATCTGTTATCTGGTCACTTTTTCAGGTACAATGTTAAAATTGCAAACAAGACAACACACACTGGTCACTGTACAGAGAATTTTTAATGCAGGAAATGTACACTAGAAAAAACCATACACTAAAAAGTGGTCACTTTTCCAGGTTTTACTGTATGTCTGTTTGTTTGAACACAACTAGAACCCTAGTGGCAAATGACGACTATAAAGTGATATACACGTAAGCAATTCAGGTGTATTAATACAAGTAAGCATTTCATTTTAGCGATGAAGTTTTGAAAAGAACATTTGCTAACTAACCTACGTTTTCCATTAGAAGAGTGCGACCTTGCACGCAGCACGTGACTTTCCTTCTCTTGAAAAAAGCACGTGGAATTCGTGGAAAAGACCGACATCACAGAGTACTGTCATTACTGTGGCGGCGCTGGATTGGATTGGATTGGATTGAATTGTAGCTTGTCCTTTGAGACGGACGCTCCCGTTAGGGGGCGCTACAGACCGGAAGAGGACTCAGTCCCCACTCGTACTACCTCCCTGCCCTACTAAAGGTTCCCCTGCACTACCCCGCTGCTCTCTTCCCCTATCTGCCTCCCTCTGTAGTGCTACCTTCTGTTTTAGTGCCCACCATTTTCCTAATAAGCTTTTAGCCCTTTGAATAGCCGCTCCCTTACTCACACTCCCATCTTGGACAGGCCCTAAATACGCTGTTTAGAAAGCAGATCGGAAGGGGGCGCTGTAGTTTCGCAAACAAATCATCCCCGTACACAGGCAGGACTCCGGAGATTCTTTTAAAATTCGTGAGCATATTTTCCAGTTTTAAGTGAGTGAACGGTGTTTATATTAATCTTTAGTATTATATTTTAAGTATTGCCAATAATAAATTGTTGTGTATTATAAATAAATGATTATAAAAGGCAAAGGCGAATGTGGTTTTCCACCGCTTTGCGTAGGCTTGCGGCGCTTCGGGGGCAGCAGCAGATGTTGAAATGGCTGCCCTTGATGTTGGGGTTTGCTTACGCTTTTTTGTGGTTTTAAGGTATAGCTGTATATTAGTTTTATGGGAATATGAGATCACGTTTCGGATAAATTCCAATGTTTTATTATTAAACAATGAGTTCATCTTGTGAAAATACGAGTTGTGTATTCCAAATATTAACCTGTTGATTAGATCATGAGCCGAGCTAGTGTTCTGAACAATTTTGATTTATGTAAATTAGTTTTGAAAAATCACCAATTTTGTATTCATTTGTTTGAGATTTTCTTATGTTGTTTTTCAATCATTTCCGCATGTGTTGACACAATATGCTAATTTAAGTTATTGACCTGTATAAAAGTGGGTTTCCGGCACCTCAAAAAACTTTTATATGAAAAGTTTTTTACATATATTAACTTTTTTTATTTGTATGATTTGAATTAAATATCTAAGTATAAAAGTTTATGCTTAATTACAATTAGTCACAATCGTAGGCCTACTGTAAATAACAGTTTACAAAGGGGATAAAGCATGCACATTCTCTAGTTTTTGAAAAGGAAAAAAAAATCATGCTAATTATAGTTTTTCAAAATCTTGACTTCTGGACGACCCGGAATGCTGAATTGGGATCATCACACTTGTGTGAAATGTTGCAAGTGTATACTACTGATTTATTTGATTAATTAAAGTTCAGTACTGTAAAAATTGGATCTTGTTGTGCTTAATAAATTACTGTTAATGACTGCAGCTTAACAATTTTTGTTGTCTCGGCCTATTTTACCTGCCACAGGAACGTTTGATGAAGGCATTCAATTGGGCCTCAATATTCCCTATCATTGATTCAGTGCTATTTAGCCATAGTTAGTGTATAACGTAAAATCATGACCGCCCACTTCGAAAAGACAATAGATCCATAACAACAACCTGTTTTGCACGTTTTAGGCCTACCCTTGGCATGGCTTTCAGGGGGAAAAATGGCTGCCCCGAGTGTGGTGAAGTATTTTCTTCCAAGGCAAAACTAGCATTACATGCAAAAAGGCATAAGGAATCTAAACAGGAAACCTCGGATGAAAAACTGCTTGAAAACAAAAAGCCTGCACAGAAAAGCCTTGAGAACAAAAGTCAAGAAGGAGAAGAGCAGATAAATAAAAGCCCAAATGAAAAACAGCTTGGAAATAAAAACTCTGATGAAAAAGAGCCCGAAATGGAATTGTTTGAAAAAAAGAAGAATGAAAAACGAAAAACGGTAGTGAATGAGTTGGAATCACCATCAAAAAAGCTAAAGACTCAACTTATTTGTCAGAGATGTTCAAAAACATTTGCTTTACAAAGGGTAAGCTGTGATTTGTTTTGTCTTGCTATGTATCTTTACGGGCTGCATCGTAATGAATATCATTCCTGGCTATTTGCTTGGTTCTGTTGCTATCACAGACATTAAAGCGACATCAGGAAATCTGCCAGATGATCTCTTTGGATTCACCACAGGAATCTCCAAGTACAAGATCATCTATGCGGAAGTCTTCATCTAAGCCAGTGAGCTACCTTGCATATGATATCAATGATTCAGATGATGATAATGTTGATGACGACGATGATGATGATGATGATGATGATCCAAATTTTAAAATATTGAGTGAAGATGAGGAAGGTGCAGAGATCGAAATGAAAGGTAGGTATTTTAAGGTCTTATTAAGTCTTTCGTTTTTTCACTGACATTTATTTTTGGTGATGTTATAGGGAAACAACTTCCCTGACTTCCATGTTAAATTGGGTTTATCTAAAGCTAAGGATATGCAATTGCCCATTCAAAATGTGTTGTTAAAATTCTAAATTCTTACTTTCACAAGCTTTCGTGGATAATTAATGAAGGTTGGTTTACCCTAATTATGCGAGTGTGATTGGGAATTACTGATTCTCTTTGTATCAGGATTATTTTTATGCCAAGTTGTGTACATGTTAGTTTTGAAAATTTTCTCACTGGTTACTTGCCGGCTCCGATGGGCGAGTGATTATTTGCCTCTTTTATCCAAACTAGCGGGGTTTTCTTCTCGGTCGTGGTTGGTGAGAATTTTGAAAATGTGTGAAATTCTAAGTGGGACTCTTTGAGATTAGAGTTTAAACCGAGATCCAGTGTATAGATCTTGTTTGATCTTTGCGCGTTAGAGATCCATCTGAGGGGGAGTGGGGTGGGAGTTCCCAGGTAGGCTACGCTATTTTCATATATCCCCTAGCGTTTACCCTCATAGCAGAAATAGACCAACGTTAAAAATCCGCAAAACAAACAAATCACTGGTAACTTAGCATTTACTTGCACTGGGTAATTATGTATGCAATTGGATATCCCTGATTCTTTTTGTATCATGATATTCATTTAGGGCCAAATTGTGTATGTACAACATTTCTTGATGATTTCCTATTTCTAAGATTACTGGTATTATGAAATCACTATTGAACGAATACTTGTAGACGCCCTAAATTATTTCACCAGTATGAGGAATATTGCTAATACAGTAGTAGAAAAAATGCCCTAAAGAGTATTTCAGAAAATCATTTATATGCTTGGTTGCTACATCCTAACACTGCTGTGGATTAACCCGTAAAACTGGAAAAAGGATATATTTAACTTTTGAATCTTAATTACAATTTTGTTTATACATGTACATTTATTATAACGCAGATGTTTTCGTTAAATCTAGATTGAATATGCCTTTACCTGATGGTTAATTCTGTTGAATGTGTTGTCAAATATTACATGAGAGCTTTTTTATTTAGGTGTAAAGTCGCAATACCAATGTAAAATTTGTAAGAAACAGTTCACGAGGAAGTACTATTTGTTTCGACACATGGAACAGAATGGATGCAATGGTGCTTCTCCATTAAAGTTTCCATGCCAGGTAACGAAAGTGCTCATCATTGCATCAAATGTCCCATATTAGTAGAACACTTAAAGGCTATTTTATTTTGTTGTATAGATTTGTGGCAAAGTGTTAAATAGAAAGGACAGTCTACGCGAACATCTACGAAACCATGCTGGTGACCCCATTAACAAGAAAATGCACACATGCGAACACTGCAATAAGAATTTTAGGTCTCCATCTACCCTTAGTATTCATATCCGGACTCATACAGGTAATACTTGTGTAGTCTCAAGTTTAATTATTATTTACATTATTAGATAGTCATTAGCAAATTATGATAAGTCTGAGATAGCTTTCAAAACAAGTTTGAATATTTTCTGGTTAAGGGAATCACTAATTTTTCTAATATCATGCATAGTGCAATTGAAGTACAGACTATAATGTCTTTACACATTAACTGAAATGGTAAAAGTTTGCAATTTAACTTTGCATATTAAGGCATGCTAGGGAATGGTGACAAATTTCAACATCGATTAAAACGGTTTAAGAAAGTAAACCTTAGTATGACTCATTTTCCGGACAATAATTGTAATTTAAGATTCATCCTGAACTTTGTATGAATCCATAATGGTTTTTGTGTTTGTTTTTGCATTGTTAATTATTTTAAATTTTTTTAAATTATTTAAATTATTAAAATTATTTTAAGTTATTTTAAATTTTAAATTAGGCGAATTTTAAATCTTGAAATTATAATTATCTGGTAGATGGAAAATTAATCTGGAAGTTATGTTCCTTCCTGAAAACATGATTAGTGTTATGATACTTTTTTTCCAAGCATGGGGGTTGTAATTCTTGACAAGTTCATTTATTACTATAATAATAATTGATATTTTAATGCAGCCATTTTAATATTTCTTTCAAATGCGATTACATGTTCAGGTTTAAATTATTATATGCTCCTGTAATTATCTGTCATGGTCCTTAAAAAGAACTATTTTCTCGTAAAAAGGTGAAAAGCCGTTCAAGTGTGAGCTTTGTGACAAAGCATTTTCATCAAACGGCTCTCTGATAAAACATGGACGTGTTCATTCTGGAGAAAGACCGTACAAGTGTGAGGAATGTGGAGATCGATTCTCCCTTAAAGGTGAATGAATTTTCCTTACATTGTAATGCCACTGATATCATCCTTTTTTGCAATAATAAAACTATTATTTCTTTTTTGAAAGGCACATTAGATCGCCACCTGCTTTCACATTCTGATGATAGGCCGCACAAGTGTCAGTTCTGCCCCAAGAAATTTATTCAAGTGGGAGAATTAAAAGCTCATCTTTTTCATCATACTGGGAAGGATGGGTTTTCTTGCGAGCACTGTGACAAGTGCTTCAACAATAAAGCCCATCTGGATATGCACGTCCGCAGCGTTCATGAGAAATTGAAGCCATATACTTGCAAAGATTGTGGAAAATCATTTGTCCGCAAGGAGTATTTAAATCTGCATTCTCTAGTGCACACAAATGTTAAGGCATTCAAATGTCCCACATGTGAAAAGTCTTTTGCTGTTCATCAATCCCTTAAACTACATCTCCGGACACATCAAAAGGAACCGCCTAGGAGTTGTGAGGAATGTGGTAGAGCCTTCATTCGGCAAGATTGTTTACTACGCCACATACGAAAACATCACCGAGATGTGCTTCATCGGCTTATTCCATGCACTGGGGAAAAAGTTTTGCCTGTTGTAAAAACTAGCGGGACAACTTCAGCTCCTCTTCCAAAACGATCGCTAGAGGATAACATCAAGGAATTGCTGAGTCTTTTGGTGGACGAAGCCACACTAAAGTCATTTGGTTGGCCCGAAAAGGCCATTGATAAGCTTCTGGAGGCGGTTGTCAATCACTGTGGTCAAAAGCCTGTTGATGCTGACAAGTTTTCATACCTGGAACGAATGCGGGAAAACTGCAAACTACTTTTTACTGTGGCAATTGATGATGCTGCAGTAAACACACTGCTTAACAACCATACAGTCGATGAAGTTATATTGCATGTTGTTCGTCTAGCCAAAACGTAACACTAAGTTAGTCTCATTGTTCAGAAAATGAGATGCACATTCCAAATTCAAGCTCTATAAACGGTTAGAATCCAGCTTCTTTCATAATATCTGCTAGCTAGAACTTGAAACAATGCAGGGCCAAGATAATTCATGGTTGAGATATATATAATATGTCTTTAGATTAATAAGCTGCTCTAGGATGTTCAAATGTCTTAAAAAATGTGTTTGATTATTATGCTTGTAATTTTGAAAACAGATGCATTACAACAGAAAACAGTTTCAGACACTGTTATAAAGTTTTTATTTAACCAATGAGTCAATTTTAACACATAAAAATGCTACCTTTATCAAATTAAATTTTTTATGTAAAATAAACTATTTTAATGCTGTACTTTAATAAACGTATCCTGCTTTTTACTAAGCGCATGTAGTTTGAAAGAACTATACCTAAACATTATAGGTAATGGTGAAAATCTCAATGCTTTCAGATTTGTATTCATTTTGTGCTGGTAACGTTTGTAGAGTACACTTTGTCTTGGGTGTAATTTTATTTTTACACCAGCTGACATTGAGCCCATGGTTGTTGATGATGATGATGTTGCAGGAAGAAGTTGGACAAAATTAACCTGTGCTTGCTCGAATTTTCAAGCCTACTACAAAACATCCACTTGGTTCCAAGAAGATTATGGAATAGAAATTTTTTTTGGATCTTTAATCGGATTCATGTTGAGGGAGATATATACAGTACCTGATGATTAGAAGCTCTCTAGGATCCCAGTAGTCCACAATATAATAAGGGCAAAATAAAAGATAATTTTAGTATACAGTAGCCATATGCCAGTTAATTTCTTTACAGGAAAAATCGGCAAGACTTTAGATAATGGCTAGATGATTCCTGTTATGACACCAACCACTTGAAGATGGAGAGACTTAGTTTCTTTACAGATCGACAGATAGCTAGGATACAATTTGTGAACACTCAGAAGATTGAAATTGTATCTGCAAGCTACTTTTCCTGGAATCGGGTTTTTGACAATGTTGTTTGAGCAATTTTTCAGCAGCAATATTGGTTCTGTACTTGACAAATTATGTTGAACATACAGTACGAGTAAGATGATGGTGTCCACTTGGTATATATTGCAGCAACTTTTTGGGAATAAACTCAATGTTGATATATGTTGAGGATTTCAACAAGCGTTTATGTTGGTTGCAACTAACGTTAACGTCGAATATCTCTAACAGAGATTGACCCGAGTTCTAGTTCCAAACTTCCAAGTAGGCTACGTTTTTTTTAAAAACTACTTATTGTTTACTTTAGCCATCGTTAAAACATTTTAAATTGGGCGCACTTTTTGCCTATTTAGACGTATTCCGTTTTCTCTCGACAGATGGCGCTGTCCGTCTGTCGCGAATAAAAGTAGTCGCGAATTTCGGCATTTACGCGACTGGACCAGTATCGACTCCGCCGCTGTAACTCCGCATACATCACAGTAGTACTACTGTGCTATCGCACTTTAGATAAGAACTCAGGATTCGTTGAATGAACGGGGATTATTTTAATAGTAAATCTGTGTGAAAATTAGCTCGTAATTTTGGTGGAAAAAGGTAAATTCGATTATCGTTTTCTACCGCATTTCGTTTGCTTGCGAAAGTTGCGACATTTCGGGGACAGCAATGGCTGGGTTTGATCATAGCGTCTAGTTTTGCGTTATTTTATGGCTCTTATGCTCGTATCCAGTATGTTTTCAGGGTGGCCACAGGTCAGGGAAGTCGGGGGGGGGGAAGGGAGAGAGAAAAGTGGTCATGGAGATATCAGGTAAATTTTCCCAGATAAAAGCAAAATGCTATCCATGCACTCAGTCTGCTAACAGCTCCATCCTCAATCCTCTTCAAAATCTATGCTTCTCATTGCAATTGTGCTTTTATTTTTCATCATGAAAAAAAAATTGATATTGCATTAACAAGTAAGTTTTGGTCAGAGAATTTTGGATTTCATCAGGGAAAGTCAGGGAAATTAAAAATTTTGTGTCCACCCTGGACACACTGTGCGTTGATTCCTCATTTCCTGGATACATTGGGCGTCGGTGGTCTATGTGTAAATTTTATTTTTGGATGTAAATAAATCACCACTTTGTGGTTTTTATTTAATGTCTATGTAGTTTTTCGGTCTTTTAATTACTTGTATATTCACCTGTTTGCACTGATCGATTTTTCCGCTTTTCAGTTAATTTGAATTATAATAAATTTTAATGCTTAGTTTGGACATACAATCCCATTTGCATTTAGGCAGGGCACGATATTTGAAATCATACTGTATGTAGGATTCTCTTTATATCAATGCTCATTACTGTACTGTAATTAATGTTGACTCATTGAGGTATATGAATTACGTACATGTAGGTGCTTTGTCCGCGCTTGCCTCTCGAGCCTATAACTAGCGGAGTTCGCTCCCCAGTTCTTTCCATACGAGCAGTGCCGGATTATCCAATACGCCAAGTAGGCACCGGATGGGCCCCACGCATTTTAGGGGCCCAGTAACACGGGATTAAAATAATATTGAATTTGATTTTGAAAGAGAATTACAATAATAATTTTTTTAATTGTTTCTAATAGATAGAAAAAAAGAATTGAATTGAAATTCTATAAGAATAAAATTTAGTTTTATATGCGCGTCTTTGCAACGCGACATAAGCGTTGTCAGAAATGTTTAATTTATATTATTTATCAATGTTTGTTTTGCTTAATAAAATTGGTTTATCAAGATATTGTTGTTCAAAAACGTATTACGATATGAAGTGCAAAGGGGGCCCCAAGATTTCTTCGGCCTAAGGGCCTCTATGTGGGTTAATCCGGCACTGCATATGAGGATAGTGTGGCTGAATTTTAGCCATTTCTGTCTTACGTGAATTTTCTGTATTTTTTTCCCATACGCACAAATCACGAGCTGTTTTTGCTCAGTGATAAAACACTAAGCAATGACTGCATAGTAATTTGCTCTAAAAATCGACCAAGCTTTATAGCTATTTGCCTGGACATGCATTTTGATGGATTTGAAATAATGTACATGTATATCATATGATATATAATCCCATCCTGTTGTGCATTGCTTTAATTTTAGGCCTTTACTCGGCATGGCTTTTGAGAAAAAAAATAGCTGCCCTGAGTGCCATGAGGTGTTTGCCTCCAGAGAAAAACTAGTTTTACATGCCAAAATTCATAAAGAATCTAAGCAGGAAACCTTGGATGGTGAAACACTTGAGAAGACAACCACTGATGGGAAAAAGCTGGATAAGGAAAGCCTTGAGAACAAAAACTATGAGGAGCAGCTCCCCATGAGAAAAGAGCTTATAAATAAAACCCCCAGTGAAAAGCAGCCAGAAAATAATAATTCCAATGAAAAATTACCTGAAATGGAATTGCTTGAAGAAAACAAACGTAAAAAGCAAAAAACGGAAGTAAAAGTGTCTGAAGCATCTTCGAAAAATCTGAAGATTCAACTTGTTTGTCAGAAATGCTCAAAAACATTTGCGTTACAAAGGGTAAGCTATGATGGTTTGGTATGTTACTTTTTGGGCTGAATTGTAATATAATCACATTGGCTATTTGCTTGGTTCTTTTGCTGTTACAGACTTTAAAGCGACATCAGAAATTCTGCCAGTTAATCTCTTTGGATTCGCCACAAGAATTCCCAAGTACAAGATCATCACTGCGGAAATCTACATCTAAGCAAAGTAGTTGCCGTGATTTTGATATCAAAGATTCAGGTGATGATAACAATGATGATCCACATTTTAAAGTTGTGATTAAAGATGAAGATGTGGAGGAATTAAAAGAGGAAACGAAGGGTAGGAATTTTGAAGTCTTTAAGTTTTCTCATTCTTTCATTGATATTTATTTGTAAATTTCCAAGATGGGCATGATGGTTCTCGTACATGTAGGCCTACATAATTTCAAATTTTGTTAGTTTGTCATTTAGTTACTTTCTTATGCCTTATACTTCCTTGTGTATCATTTTTGAAGAAACTGAGTTAATTATCAAAGATTTGTTTTACATGTTAGAAAAGTTTTTCTTCTGATAATACATCTGCTTAATGATGAAATTCACAAAATATTATTCTGAATTTTGCATTTTAAAGTCTTTGCATTTTTATTTAGAAGGTTTAGAAATATTTTCATTGCATGATAATAATGCTACTTGTCCCAAATTTTGTCGTTTTATTTCCTCTGAATGGTTAGGTGCAGTTTCCATACTCTCATTGTTAGTGCACAATACGCACTCTTCAATTGAAGAGCAAATGACCATAATTAATACGCATGTTAACCTTAATGGCATCTTGTTGGATAATTTAATGGTAAGCAATTGATTAATAAATGAATCTTTAGACCCAATATCAAGTGATACATTTGCACTTAATGCTTGTAAAATAAGCCTTGCAAAATTTAGTTCGTGTGGTACAGCATTTAATTAAATGTAATTTATTATTAATGAAAAGGGGCTCCTTTTTGGCTCAACAAACGTTGATTTACAATAATAAAAGTTTAGGTCGTTACACCAGTATTCACGTATTTTCACTTTCGTGTGTGGATTTTTGCTTTTACTTTTGTAGAATTTGCAGCAAAGTATATAAAATAATTTAAATTCAAATCCACCTTACTTAAATGGTAAAATATTTATGTTAAATTGGGTTTATAGTGTAGTAATAACGCGCTTGATGTGCCATTATATTTTCAAAACGTGTTGTTAAAATCCAAATTCTTACTTTCCCAGGCCTCCGAGGATAATCAATGACGGTTGGTTTGTCCTTTATGGTTTATTTGATCCCTGATTCTCTTTGTAACAAGATGTTGCATTTAGGGCCAGGTTATATACATGTACAGTATGTCTTGATGATTTTCCCACAGGTAAGACTATTACTAGTGTGAGGTCAGAATTGAACAAAATGCAGTTGACGTCCTAAAGTGTTCACAAATATTCATGTACATGTGTGATCACGATGAGGATGAAACTTGGCATTAGTATGATAGATGCTCAAAAGATTGTCATAAATAAAATAGTTCATGTGAGTAGTTGTTATGTCCCCACACTAACCGAGAAGTGCAGAATGGAATGAATATTGAAATTTGACTTGTAATATGTTATATACAACGCACAGGCTTCGTTAAGTTCTACACCTGTGGCACAAGCTTTGCTAAATAAGTTAACTAATATTACATATCTATTACTTTATTATTTAGGTGTGAAACCACCTTACCAATGTGAAATCTGTAAAAAGCAGTTCACTAGAGAAAAAAATCTGATTCGTCACATGGAACAGAGTGGTTGCAGTAGTACAAATCCCCTGACGTTTCCCTGCCAGGTAACGAACGTACACACCATTGAATCAAACGTTCCATCTTCTTGATTGAACGCTTGAAGGATATTTTGTTTTTGTATAGATTTGTGGCGAAGTATTTAATAGTAAGGATAGTATGCAGGAACATCTACAAAACCATGCTGGCGATACT
Organism: Megaphyllum sjaelandicum; assembly: GCA_034698745.1. NCBI lineage: Eukaryota > Metazoa > Arthropoda > Diplopoda > Julida > Julidae > Megaphyllum > Megaphyllum sjaelandicum. The sequence continues at coordinate 16,053 of JAQGBX010000179.1, forward strand.
ACTAACAAGAAAATGCACACTTGCGAACACTGCAAGAAGAATTTCCGGTCTCCGGCTAATCTTAGTATTCATATCCGGACCCACACAGGTTGTATATATACTGAAATTTATTTTTATTATATGACTTTTTCGGTAGTCTCAGTCTTGGGCCTATTATGGTGAGCCTTGATATTTTAAAATCTGGGTTTGAGAGATTCTTCTTCCTGAAGTAAACAAAGCGGTTTTTTTTTTGGTTTACTACATCCTAGTTTCCTAATATTCTTTTTTAGCATTAAAAGTTATTGGAACTTCTCTGACTCATGAAAGCCGTTTGATTTTGGAGATGGCTCTTAAAAAAAGTGCAAATATTTTCTAGTTAACTATGGAGTGAGGGAATCACTAATTTGCCAAATATCATTCTCATGAAAATTGTGGCACATAGAAAGCAAACTAGCCATACATGTAGAAGAGATAATAAAGTAAAATTTCCCTGTTTAACTTTGCATTAAAAGTTCATTTATTTTTAGGGCTTATGAAACTTATGTAGTGATAGTCTTTTTATAAATAAATATTTAACGAGTTTGAAGTTTAGTAAATAATAATGTTAAATGTACCATTACCAGGGAGAAATAATTTGTTTTATTTTTTTTGGTTTTTATTATATTGTCATTTTTAAGGGTTAAAAGTATTGCTTCTATTTCTTTTCCCATCTACGGTATGTAGGCCTACACATGTATAATTTTTTATTAGTCAAATTACTAGAACTATTTTCTTGTAAAAGGTGAAAAGCCGTTCAAGTGTAAGCTTTGTACCAAAGCTTTTCCATCGAAAGGTGCTTTGATAAAACATGGCCGTGTTCATTCTGGTGAGAGACCTTATGAATGCAAAGAATGTGGAGATCGATTTTCTCAAAAAGGTGTATAAAAATACCATGCATTTTAAAAGCAAGTAACATTATCTAGATTTTTAAAATAATACAAATTCTTCTTCTTCCTTGAAAAGGCACACGAGACCGTCACGTGCTTTCTCATTCTGACAATCGGCCTCACAAGTGTGACTTCTGTCCCAAAGAATTCATTCAGATTGGACAATTGAAAGCTCACCTTTTTCATCATACGGGGGAGAATGGATTCGCTTGCAAGCACTGTGACAAGTGTTTCAACAGGAAAGCCCGTCTGGATATGCACATTCGTTATGTGCATGACAAAGTGAAGCCATTCCCATGCAAGGAGTGTGAAAAAGCATTTGTGAACAAGGAAGATTTGAATCGACATTCTGTATTGCACACAGGGGTTAAGGCTTTCCATTGCCCAACTTGTGAAAAGTCGTTTGCCATTCAGGCTTCCCTCAAAATACATCTTCTTACTCATCGAAAGGAACCTCCATGTAGCTGTAAAGAATGTGGTCGGGCCTTCATTCGACAAGATTGTTTACTTCGCCACATGCGTAAGCGCCATCGAGAAGTTCTTGATGAGTTTCTTTCTAATTACGAGAAGAAAGAATCACCTGATCTGATTCTTTCTAATTCCGTGAAGAAAGAATCACTTGTTCTAAAAACTGATGTAACATCTGCTGATCCTCGCAAGAAGAAATTGCTGGAGGACAGCATCAAGGAATTGCTCAGTCTTTTGGTGGATGAGTCCACACTAAAGTCTTTTGGCTGGCCTGAAAGAGCTATTGATAAGCTGCTGGATGCAGCTGTCAATCACTGTGGTCATAAGCCAGTTGATCCTAATGAATATTCATACATGGAACAACTGTGGGAAAACTGCAAGCTACTGTTTACCGTGGCAATTGATGAAACTGTAGAAAAAATTCTGCTGGACAACCATACTGTCGATGAAGTTGTATTGCATGTGATACGTTTAGCCAAAACTTAAGATGTTATTAGTATTTTTGGAGGTTATGGGGTACTTCATAAGATTTGCTTACCTGACCTTAAAACCATATTGCAAACATAATTTTGATACGGTTAGTTATCTTATGTTCGATAAATCTGGCTATAACAAGAGAAGTAAAAATGTAGAAAGTTGATTGAAACTAAGTAGTTTAAATCAACTGCAGTCAGCACATAGTACCATTTGGCAGTGGGACTTAAACGGTAGACAGTCATGGCCGATTTAAAATAGCAGCATTCACAGTATATGTGCCATATTTTTGTTCTTGTATTTGACGTTCCAAATACCTGATGAAATTCATCCCAACTTTCAAGGATAATTAGTAATCTGTTGTACATATATGATAAATTGTCTGAGATAAGATGGTTGATTCCAAGCTATACAGTAGGTCATGAACTTCTGGGTACAATTAACTACAATAAAAAACTAAGTACAATATTTAATCTACTTAATTCATGATGGTGTAACAGTATTGGAATCAAAGTATTGTTTAACTTCTAGTAGAAAAGAAACATGTAATTACAATAATTTTGAGATATTAATTGTCATTATTAAGCTTATAAACATTTGCATGAAGTGTTCATATGGCGTAATTTGTAATACAATTTGTGAATAATTGAAGTATTATACCCAAAGTAAAAGGGAAACTGAAGTAATGTCAAATTTTCATGAATGTAAATTGGTGTTGCAAAACAGCAAATATTGCTTTAAAAATTAGGTCTTCTAACTTGTTTGTCCATAAAATTTCACTTTTTTGAGATTTTTTCATCCATCATTAATCCTGTTTTTTTTTTTGTTTTTTACCTTCCTTCCTTTGCAGTACAAATGAAAACTTAGTCACTAAAAAAAACGACAACTTGGTAAATAAATGCATAATGATTAATCAAAACATTACAGTATGTCTTTCATTATACATGATGATCCGTGTTGATAAGGGAATTCGACGCAATACTTTTGTGCAACAATTTTTGTTGGAAAAATTACAGGAAATAAATTTGGACCCGATTTTGATCCCAGAAAAAACTATTAAATTAACACCATACATGTATGTTTTATCCAGTTAAATTGTAACAATATATAAATATGTTTAATATTTGGTAAACTTTTTATGTCATTGTGAATTTTTGAAATGATAAATTGTTTTGACAGGGAATGGATATTTGCATTGATAAATGATAATACATGTATCTCTTTCATAAATTCGTGTTTCTCTCATCATTGCGATTACGGTTAATTGTTGATCCTCAGAATTTTTATTTTGTAAACTACTTTTTGCTACAACTCTCAAGTTTAGTTTCTACTCAGATGTAAGCGACTGGCACAAGTTACATATGTGATGATATTTGCGTAATTCAATTTCCCCCCGATTTTTTTAAATCTAAAATGATATTAAAACTAAATTACAAGTAAAAAAAATGCATTGATTGCCCTGTTTGTCATAAAAATTCCATTTCGGGCCGGTATAAAATTCTTTCTTGAACGAATATTATTCAGACTACCAAAATTTGGTAGTTGATTGACTAAATGGGTGTTTGTAGGAGAAGCAGACTTTTTTTTTTAAAAAAAAATGTAATTGTGTAGCCTATATGGTTTTTGCATTGTAAAAATGCAATTGCAGAACATAACATTGAATTTTCAGCGAGACCGACATAATTACAGTATATACACGAAAAACAGTAAAAGCAATTAAAGGCGTTGATCAAGATATAATTTTGGAATCAGCTGCAGATGAAACAAAGATCCTGGATGAAACGTGCACATGCAGCTGTAGCTTTATGCAAATTCACGAAACCTCGATTGCATCTGCACATGTATATTGGCGGAAAGGAGATCAAATTAATTCCATGTAAAACGTTATTACTGTATTTTGAATGTACATGTACGTGTATAATCCTATATATCTGCCATCTCCACACTATTGGAGCTAATAATTCGAAAAAAAAAAAACTTTGAAAGGCAAATTGCATTTGTAATGGACAGAATTATATTAAGAGTTCCAAAATATTGAAAGATTTAAGTTAATTTCAACAAATTTACAATAATTCATTAGTATAAATTAAGTGTGTACATGTGCATGCATGGAAGGGTTTTCCCTCAAAATTGTTTTCCAAACTACTGTATTTGTGGAAATAACTCAGTGAAATGTTGATACTACAATTTAATCCGATCTTTCTAAAAGTTTGTAAACACAAATTCAGGAATTTCCCTATCTGATTTGCTCGCAAAACAAATCGACAGATAACATAATTCTAGAGTTTAAAGTTCCGACTTTTCAGGCGAATTGCAATGTGGGTATTGTCGGCAATCAACGTTGGTGGGAATGCAATGATAGAAAGCAGAACGTAAGGGGGCGCTGTAGTTTCACGAAACCAAGCTTCCCCGCAAGTCTGGAGATTCTTTGTTTCCTTGCATTTTCTTTTGATTCCCGTTTTATTTCTGGTGAGTGGCTTTATTTAACTAAGTAATATTATACGTTGGTGCTTTTTTCAATAACCCAGGGTGCTGGCGAGAGTAGGTGCTCGTAATTTTAGTGGAATAAACAAGGTAGACTAATGTCGGTTCTCTATCGTTTTGACTAGGCTTGCGATGCTTCGGGGGCAGCAGCAATGGCTGCCCCTGATGGCGGCGTTTGCGCTTCGGTTTTTGTGGCTCTGTCGAATCTTGTGTTTGGAAGAGATCGATACGCTAAGTTCCTCGCGAATATCAGATCAGTTTTTCGGATAAATTGCGTATCTTCTGTTCGTAAGAACGATTTGATTTTTTTGGAAATACTATTTATGGTTTCCAAATAACCTGTTGATTCGTTGCCTGGTAAACATGTAGGCTACCGTTGGCTAGCTGGCAATGGGCGTTGCAATACGCGCGAACCCCGCAAACTTTATGAGCAACTGTTCGAAGCTAATTTAGTTTTTATTTTTAAACTTAATTTAGATAAATCGATAGTTGTAAGTCGTAATATTAACATTTGCTTCGGCAGCTACTTGTTATGTCGTTTTCGATTTATATTCCACATGTTTGCATATAGAATTGGCTATTGACCTGTAAAATGAAAGTGGGTGGTTGACTGTTTTCCATCGTGCAATTTCCTTCAAATAATACAACGAGATGCTTTTTTGTCGTGTTTGTTTTCTTGTATTATTTGAGTTAAAGTATATACGTAGGATAAAAGTGAAATATCACTGTTATTATTTGTGATAATTGCCAAATTCCAGCTAGGTTATAGCTATTGCAATTCGTTTTTAAGGTGGATGATTGGTGTTAGAAGGACAATTAAAATGGATCTTTCTCTGGTTTTCGCGAAACTTAAAAATGTAAAAAAGAAATGACATACAGTGAATGAAAATGTTGGATGCAAGCGTAGCTTAAAACCTGATCGGATCATTTTTTCTTCAAAATCCTGATTTCTAGCTGCCCTGGAATGCTTGGAAGCATGCCAGCTTTTAAGCGTGTTCGCAATTAATCGGTACTGATACTTTGTTTGTTATATTGTTCAGTACCGTAAAAGCGGCCAAGTATTCTGGGCTGGGCTTTTAATGTTTTTTATTCTTTATTCCATAAAGCGTTTGACGGTCCTTTAATAAGGACACATTGCTATGATATCAGATAGTTTAGCTAAAATTCTTTTTCAAATGGCATATTAATCTAAATTGAAATTACTACCAGAAATGAAAACCTTTTAATTATATGCAGGTTATTCATGATCACATCCTGTTGTGAATTGCTTACATTTTAGATCTATAATCTGCATGGCTCTCAAGAAAAAAAGCAGCTGCCCTGATTGTGGTGAGGAATTTCCCTCCAAGGCAAAACTAACAGCCCATGCTAAAAGCCATAAGGCTGTGAAAACTAGGATCAAACAGATAACTACACGATCGTCAACTACTCCTGTCCCAGAGTCTCAATCGTTTCTAGAAGATGATGACAACATAATGGAAAACTCCGAAGAAGAAGAAGAGCCTGAAAATGATGATCTTGTAGAAAAAGAGACCACGAAGGAACAACTGGAAAGGAAAGAGCCTGTACAGGAAGGCCCCAATGGAAAAACCTCTGAAAAACGTACTTCTGATGGGAAAAGGGCTGCAAGGAAAAGCATTGAACGCAAAAAGATTGAGGAGAAAAATCCTGAAGAGAAAGGAAATGTGTCTGAACAGGAAGGCTCCAATGAAAAAACGTCAGAAAAGATAACCCCTGGTGGAAGAAAGGCTGCAAAAAAAAGCCTTGAACGGAAAAAACTTGACGAGAAAAGTCATGATGACGAACAGGTGGACATAAAGGTACTTGAAATAAACCAGCAGGAAAAGCGGAAAACTGAATCAAAAAATTCCCGAATGCCATCAAAAAAGCTAAAGATTCAGCATGCTTGCCAGAAATGTTCAAAAACATTTGCATTAAAAAAGGTAAGTCACAATTTGTCATTATGATTTGATTTGCGAAGCTCTCAGCCGCATGATAAAAACAATAAAGCTGGCGCCAACTTATTTACTTCTTTTGCATTCTCAGACTTTAAAGCGACATCAGGAAATCTGCCAGGATAACGCTCCAGATGCACCAAAATTGGAATCTCCCACTACAAGATCATCTATGCGGAAGTCTGCATCTAAGCCAGTTAGCTACAGTGATTATGATTTCAAGGATTCCGACGATGACATTGATGCAGATTTTAAAGATGAAAGTGAAGATGAGGAAAGTTCTGAAGAATTCAAAGAGCAAATGAAAGGTAAGAAGTTTAAATGTTTTATGTATTGTTTTAGGTTAATTTATTTAGGAAAGTTTGCTAAAGGAAGAAGCAATGAAACCATAGATGGGTAAATATCAACTAAAACTTCTAAATGTATTATTTGAGCTTGCGTTTAATTGCTTATTTAAATTTGAAGATTCTTCGTTTGCATTTAGTTGCCTGCCTCCTTGATAAAAATGCATCATTATCAAAACTTTGTTGATCACGTATTAGAATGGATATTTTCACTCCGTACATCATCTTAATGTTATTTTAAAATCTTTGTTTTTAAATGTTTCAATTCAGATATCTTTTCACTTCTTTATTAATAATAATACTTGTCCCAAATTTTTCCATGTTCATTTTCTCTGAACGGATAGATGCAGTTTCCCTACTCTCACTGTTAGTGTACAATACTCACTGTTCTATTGAGGAGCTAATGGCCATGATTAATACTCAAGTTAGTCTTAATGGCATCTCAGTGGGAAGTTTAATGGTAAGGCAATTGATGCATAAACAAATGTAGTAATGATAAAGCAGTAGATATGCCCTTGTTTGTTCAAAATGTATTGTTACATTCCAAAATTTTTCCTCAAGCCTCCAAGGATAATGAATGAAGGTTGGTTTGCCTTTATAGCTTATGTGTATGTGTCCGTGTTGGTGTGTGTTATTTGGGATTCCTGATTCGTTTTGTACCATGATATTGTATTTGAGGCCATGTTGTGTATGTCTTAGTGGTGATTTTCCCACAGGTAAGATAACTACTCGTGTGAGATCACTTTTGAAAGATACATGTGGTAGACGCCCTGAATTGTGCACCAGTTGCGATCCCGGGGAAGATAAAACCTGGTTGCAGTGTGACAAATGCCCAAAAGAGTTCAAATTAAGAGCCAGTTTGGACAGACACAGAAAAGTAGTTCATATGGATGGTGCCTCACATCAGTGCGATACCTGTGGCACACGCTGTGTCGACAAAGGGACTTTAGCGCGTCATATGTACATACATACTGGTGTGTGAACTTGGCATACTTAAGCTTGCTATTTTACTCAAAACAACAATGTTGTCTAATATTACATGGATGCTATTTCTTTCTCTAGGTGTGAAACCATACCAATGTGAAGTTTGTAAGAAACAGTTCAGTAGAAAATACCATCTGTTTCGGCACATGCAACAGACTGGTTGTGGTGGAGCTCCTCCCCAGACATTTCCTTGCCAGGTAATCAGAATTCTGATTGTATTCAAGCAAATGTTCGACCTTATCATTAGAACTCTTGAAGGCAGAATTTCGTTTTCATACAGGTTTGTGGCAAGTTATTTAATAGAAATGATAATTTGCGAGAACATCTACGAATCCATGCTGGTGATACCATTCGCAAGAGAAAGCATACTTGCGAGCACTGCAATAAGGAATTCCATTGTCCATCAATGCTGACAGTTCACATCCGGACTCACACAGGTATAATCTCAAGTTCATTAATTATACTATTAATTATAAAAAACGTCATTACTAGGTTGGGTAATAAAAATCTATTGCTTAGGCAAATTTAAAATTGATAAAATGCAGTTTGATAATTAGCTTCTGGAGAAAAATTATCTGCATGTATGTTTTGTGCTTTACAAAAGACTTTAATTGAGGTAAAGAGTTGTGTTCAATTCTATTGTTGTATGATTTTCTTCTATGATTATTCACTAATTTTTTTTTTTAAAAAAGGTGAAAAGCCATTTAAATGTGACCTTTGTAAAAAGGCTTTTCCATCAGATGGTGCTTTGAAAAAGCATGGTCGGGTTCATTCTGGTGAGAGACCATACGAATGCAAGGAATGTGGATCCCGATTCTCTCTTAAAGGTAGATAAAATTATTTTGCATCATAAGAGCTACATGCACTGTCTTATGTTTTTCAATAACGCAAACTATTATTGCTTGTTAAAAGGCACGTTAAATCGTCATTTGCGTACCCATTCTGGCATCCGTCCGCACAAGTGTCAATTCTGCCCCAGAGAATTTATTCAGATTGGCGGCTTGAAAGCTCATCTGTTTTATCATACCGGCGAGAATGGGTTCTCTTGTGAGCGCTGTGGAAAGTGTTTCAACAGAAAAGCCCGACTGGATATGCACATCCGATATGTGCACGAGAAAGTGAAGCCATTCACTTGCAAGGAGTGTGGAAAAGCATTTGTGCGCAAGGAAGATTTGAATCGGCATTCTGTACTACACACAGGTGTTAAGGCTTTCCAGTGCCCGACTTGTGATAAGTCTTTTGCTATTCAGCCTTCTCTCAAACTACATCTTCTCACTCATCGAAAGGAACCTCCGAGAAGTTGTGAAGAATGTGGGCGAGCCTTCATTCGACAAGACTGCTTACTACGTCACATGCGTAAGCGCCATCGAGATGTTCTTGATCGGCTTATCGCCAATGTCGAGAAAAAAGTTTTGCCTATTCTGAAAACTGATGTAACAACTGCTGATCCTCTCCATAAGCAATCGCTGGAAGACAGCATCAAGGAATTGCTGAGTCTCCTAGTGGATGAAGCCACACTAAAGGCTTTTGGTTGGCCTGAAAAGGCTATTGATGAATTGCTGGAGGCGGTAATCAATCGCTGTGGTCATACTCCCGTTGATCCTGGAGATTATTCTTTCATGGATCGTTTGCGGGAAAATTGCAAGCTACTTTTTACTGTGGTAATTGATGATACAGCAGTAAAAACGCTGCTGAATAACCATACTGTTGATGAAGTTATCTTGCATGTGTTACGTCTGGCCAAAACATAAGACATCATTTGCATTGGTGCAAGTATGGAATGCACATTCCAAATTCGAGATTTATCAATAATAAGCTAAGCAGCTCCTTTTGTAACACCTGTTAATTCAACATTGGAGTAATGCTACTTCAAGATGGTGTATGGTTTAGATGCATATAGTGTAATAATTCTGTTAGGGAAGTATTGAGATGTTTCCACATTTTATTAACTGATGTTGCTTGTAGAAAATCCTTGAAAATGTGCTTTACTGACTTATAGGTGAGTCAAAACTATACTGGGTATTTTTGAAAACATCTGATCACTACAGTTTCTCAATTATTATAGGACTATCTTATGCCATTGATGATGAATAATGTTATACATCGTATAAACTGCTACATTTATCCAATAATATTTAACTCGAAATATTTTTGCAATTTTTTGCTGTATTTTACATTTATTGATTTTATGATTTATCATGAACTCTTGAACTCTTGAGGCTGGTTCTGCAAAACACTTGTATAATCAATTCGATTTTAACCAGATGAAATAATGAAGGGAACCGCGACTCCATTATTTTATTCTAAGAAGATATTGGAGAATTATGTTTGGAATATCAATACAGCTAAAAACTCGATTATCGGTGATGAGCATAATTGAATCGCAGATTATGCTGATTTTTTTACATGTTTAAATTAAGCTGATCAAGAGACCATACAAACTTGTATTGTTTCTTTTCCCCAAAAGTTGGTTATATTTCTTATATTTGAGTGTTATTTGGGGGTTCTAGTTATATGAAGAAATATATATTCTTAGCATTTTTTCCCTGAAATTCAATTCAATTAAATGCAATACCCTATAATGAACACAAACATGAGGGGGGGGGCTTAATTTAAATCGAACTAGGAGTCCACATCACGATGGTCCCAACCATCGTTAATTTAATTGGGATTTCCCTAAGTTTATGTACATGTTAAGCTATATCTACACTGGAGGGAACATAGAGGAACTGTTTGTTCTACTTTTTGCCAGTTGTTTCTGGCGACATATGTTTATGTAAATAATTAAGGTAACAATTTATGAAAAAAGAATGTGAAGCAATTTATGAAAAAAAAATGCAAAACAATTATGGAAACAACTGACAGCAATTAGCAACAAAAAGTTGCTCTATGTTCCTCCAAAAGTTCTACTATGTATATAGCTTTAGGTAATCTGTTCTGATTTCAGATTGCAAGTGAAAAGAACGATCAATAGAAAGCAATGGTACCACCTCGACAGTTACGTTACAAAATTTTCTCCAATAGTTTTTTTTGTTACTAGGCAAGGTAAATCTTCCAAAAAGCCCCATATTTAGGCCTTTCGCCTTGTCATCAGTGTCCCATTCCAGAGAATGGAGCATAGCGTTTACGCTTTCTCTTCGGTATTGTCCATTGACAATTATTCAGTTGCAAAAGATTAATTAATGATTCATTGTAGAGGGGACTAATGGTTAATCGGAAGCAAAAATGCACATTTGATATAATGAATGAAATTCCCATTTTCAGTCAAACTACTTGCTGTAGAAGCGTTGTTGGACTGAACAGGAAGTTTAGCATAGTTCCGTTTAATTCAATTCAATACCCTACGGTCTGAACTTACAGTGGCATGTGTTGTGGGCTCATTATTACTCAAGTAGAATCAGACTAAACATCCTCGTCATGATGGAATTAAGAATTAATTTAAGTTCGTAATCCGCCTTGTTTTATTTAATACTGTACATGTCTGTGGTGGATGGACAGTGGTTGATCGTGGTGAAAATTTCCTTGCAAGCTGATTCTTAACCATATTACTAGAATAAAATTTCTCAATAAGCTATGTTAAATGGATTCACTTTATAGTAAGACATTTTCTTAATTTCTATCAACTCAAATCTAGATAATGAGACGTAATATTACATTAAGTTTTCGAATAATACCGTATACAAGGTAAAAATATATCTTTAAAATCCTTCATTAAAACTCAAATACCATCAATCACTTTGAATGGATTGTGTCAGTTTAATTCTTTTTCTTCAGTTCAATTTCCACACAGCTGTAGCAATTTTTCATACATTAACTAAGCTCCTTTCTTTGATCCGCGAAAAGATTGCTGACTTAATACTGTTAACTGAATAACCCTAGACATAGGAAATCACGTTTTGGCACTGTTAATTTCTTAGCCCATTTATTAGCATGGGCTCCCCAAAAGCTTTAATTATTGACTAATAGTGCATTATGCTTTTATTTGGTGTATTCAGCTTCAGCTAACTTTCTTGGTAGTTCATCTATTATTTTTTCACGACCAATCATCGATAATGAAGTTCATAAAGTGATTATCTTAGTTTCTTTAATTATTGTTAAAGTTTTAAAAGCACTAAAAATACATCGTATTTATGCTTTGGGTTTAGAGCAGCTTTTTCTTGTTTGCAGAAAATGTATTTTCCTATACGTGTTGGGTTTGTGTAACCAATTCCGATTTTTGCTTTAAAGGAAAGCTTTTGGTACTGTGAAATTCCAAAAAGAATGACCTGCAAGGACATTAATTTTGTGGAGTGTAAACAATATGTGTGGTCTTTAAGTTTGTTTCAAAATGTATTAAACATTTTTATCCTTAGTGCATCAACTAAGCATGAAGAAATTAACTTTTTAAAAAGCTGTCCAAACTCGAAATTACGAGATTTCATTTTCAGCAGAAAATAGTGTTTTGCATTAAAAGCTCTTTTTATAGAAACACTCGCCTCATGTTAATATGTAGTATTAATCTTAGCTAGATTTTTATATAAAAGTGCTTAGTGTTAAATGTTGCATTTCAATTAAACTTCGTTATTGTGGATATTCAAAATGATTAATTCCAAAGTAGCTGGCGGTAGATAAAAATAGTTATTGGCATTCATCTTACCTTTTTTTGTAATTTGTATGTTTTCTTCCATTTTTAATGTTTTGTTGTGATTGCGGGTAACTACTTCCAAAACAATCATCGTTGCATTTCTGTTTTCTGCTTCTAAACTTGTAGGTAACAGACTCATAACCATATTTCTTCTTGGGAATAGTTTGGAAAAAAATATGCTTGTTTGTTAATATGTCACACATTAATCTATTGAAATTGCTATGTGATGCATACAAATGCTGATGTTATCACGTATCTGTTACATGTTCACATGCATATTTTCCTCATCATAATCTTCAGACTTCTGAGTTTAGTTTCTAGCCAAATGTATTACCATCATAATTTTTTATCAACAATAATATATAGAAATTTGATGTATTGCTGACTTTAAAATTTGATAATATCATGTTTTATTACTTTTAGATACGTCTCTATTTTTTACTATTGGCTGGCATATTTGTCGAAAGCTTGAATGATTTTCAAAATAGCATTTTTATTCTTTTAACAAATTTTGAAAACTATCAAACCTACTTCAATGATCAAACAAATCAGTAAAAATTAACATAGAAACGTCGTTATTTGGCTGATATTCTAAAGCTTTTCGATTGTGTTAACGCGATGTTACTCTTTGAAATTTGTTCAAATACATATATTGTTTCTGGGATGCTTATAGGTGACTTTTTGTTAATTTGGATAAAAAATACACACCTTTAATTTAACAAAGGAGTTAACAATTAAATGTGAGATTATTGATTACAGGACTAAATTGTTTTATTCAGTACAACGATTGAGCTAGACGTTCAGGTGCCTTTAATCAAATTCAATGTCATAAATGTTAAAATTTATCCATTGAGAAGCCATATTTATTCCGTTTTGTGATCTGTGTACTGAGAAAATTCGCATCACATATATATTTCTTATTTCAATCCGCTTACAAAAAATGCCAACTACATCTGAAATAAATAATAATAACAATAACAGCGATAAAAATCGAATTTGCTACATTTAGATACGATAGATGAATGAATGGATTTTAGACATTTTGGTGTGATTGTTAAAACGAAAGGCACTTGGTTTGGCATTCTTCTCAAAATATTGAACACCGCACTGTTGTAGTACTGATCTGTCAAGACAGAGGTAACTAGTGCTTTTATTGTTTTTACTTCGTATGGTTCTTTAATTGCCTTTTGTTATTTATGTGATCGACCCAGAGTATTTCGGGGTCACTAAAACAGGGAAACGTAATTTTTAGAGCTTGTGCAAAGAACTCGCGATCGAGTTACAAATTTTAAGAGCTATTTTTCTCACATCATGTTCTCTTAAAGACCTGAGAAAACCCGTACACATCTGTCAAACGTTTTAGTTTTATTGTTGTTTTAAAACCAACAAAAGGCTAAAGCCATTGAGATCACTGCAATAGTTGTGGTAGACACTTGTTGGTGCAACATACAATGTACATGTATGTTGTATACATGTACAATGTCTTTGAACCAAGACATTTTTGGCGACCTTAGAACCAAAATTTCTTTCAATCAATTCAGATTGAAGGTAAATGGGTAGTTTTGATAAGAAGTGATTTGTTGCTTCAGTGTGTATTGATGGTGTGGGATGGATGAACAACGACACATGTACATAAAGCAGACACCCTCGGTACCTAGCCTCTTAATTTATTCTTCGGGTCATTCAGCGACCCTTCTCTCGGAATAGGCGGGAAAATAAAAACAACTCAGGGTGGGATAGTTGTTTGTTCGCGGAACTGTTAACATAGGGTGTAGGGCGAAATAATCATTTTGCCCATGAATAAGGACTATTTTTGGACCAAAAACAAACCTTCTCACATGCCCCTGAGGTGTCCGTTTGTCTCTGTCCTACTTTATGACTTTTCTGAGGTTAGGTAATTTGGCAAACACAAAAAGTGACAAGACTGGACATAGATCAAACTGACACGCAAAACTAAAGACAACTTTCAGGAATCGCAAAATTAACATTCGTTGCACTGGATATTTTCAAATCCTTTGACATGTCGGACACGCGTTCATCTCTGAGATTGACAATTTATTCTATCAGCTGCATGATGATAGGACACTCAAAAAGTTTAATTAAAAAAAACATGTTCCTATCCTCAGTGTTTTTTTATTTGATCCCTGAGAAAATTCGATAATTTAAAACCGAAGCACATTCTAATCTTTCATTATCGGACGGTTGCAAGGCTAACATCGGTTTACGTTTTTGTTGCTACTTTATTACTAATCCCAAAAGATTCAAAGTAATAGTACAAAATTAATAATGCGCTTATCTCTTGCGAATGAGCGTTGGATTTACAAATTGGGTCGCATGTCTAATACTAAATGCTTCTTCCTAAATTCAAATATGCTCTGAAAACTGCAATATGATGGTCAAGTTATTTAATAAAGTTCTTTTAGAAATTTAGATAAGGTATACAATAGGTAGAGTTAATAAGCCAAAAAATGTACAAAATTACACAAAAATAATGCGTATACTGCACTGGTTATCAAAACGACTAACATACAGTATATGTATGGCATGTTTTTTTTTTTTAATTTCAGTTAATTTATTTTACTTGTTAATTATCATGATCCTCTCAAGTTCATCTTACCATCATTTTTTTGTGATCCGAATGTCACGTCCTGAATTCACCATCCTCCCGCAAAGCAACATTTTTTCATAAGCTAACTTTATATTTTTCTCCCATTTTCCAACTCAGAGTGCGCCCCGTTTCAGAAAAAAATTCCTTTACCGCACAGTTTTTACCGTCTTGTTGCACGCTTGTTCCCGTATAGATAATTTGCATGAGATCGTCCAGAAAACGAGCAGATGAAAGTCGCGGCATGCGCATTTTAGTAATTTTTTTGCTTGATATACACTGTACTTAAGCTAACCTAAACCTACATGTATATGTATAATGAAAAGAATTAAGAAAATGCACCTTTAGACTAATATTACGACAAATGTCAGCTTTCTGGTACCGCCATCAGTGACTGCCGATTATGTAACCTAACCGAGAAAGTATACTGTATACATGTAGCACGCAAAGGGAAATCGGTATAGAGATCCTAACCTTTGTCCATGCAAGCCATTGCAATATCAGAAACTTGCCAGTTAAATAATATAACTTATCACTATAGTTATCAGTGAATCGTTTTTTGTAGACATTTTGTTTACATTTGATGACGCTTTGCTGCTAAAATTTCGAAATATTATCATTTTTTTATGATAAGTAATGACTGAATATGGGAAGAGTGTAGGGACTACGTGTCATCAGACTGTAGTGTCACTATACCTACATGTACAGTTGACACGTCTTTAATACCACGACTATCGTCTGCTTGTGCAACTGATCATTAAAACGTTCGGTGGCATTATTGGTGGCAGATATTTCTCCCTGCAAATAGAAAATTAATAATATATTATCTTTCTCCATAAAAATTAAGAACATTTTGATAAATAAATAATCTTGATGGAACAGCAGGATCGTAAATCTTTTGAATTATTTTCACGTTTACATAATAAACGTGACAGTAAAATCTTTACCAAGATGAGCAACGACTTTTAAGGAACGAACAATAACGTTAAAAAATTAATTAAATGAATGAAAGCGAATAAATACTTTTTTTATTTAACGATGTAATTTAAAAATTTCAACATAAAAAACCATATACATGTATTGCTTTCTAAATTTTTATCTTTTGAATTATTTCCACGTTTATGTATTGAGCAAAAAAGAAAAAAAAAGAAAAGGAGACTTCATCGAATTTCGACAGCAAAAACTTTACCATTGAAGATGAGCTATTACAACTTTTAAGGGAACGAAATATTACATTAAAAAGTTAATTTAAACGAATTAAAGCGAATAAATACTTATTTAATTAACGATGAAATTTAAAAAATTGAACCTACAAAACCTTATATCGCTTTCTAAATTTCTATCAATTCAGGAACAGGACGTCATGTTGAGAACATACAACGCACTCTATTTGCGTATAACATTTAATAAAAACGCATAAGTTGGAGCGACCGAAGTTCAAGATGATCTCCAAACACGACGCCATAGTTTCGCGGATAAACTCGAGATGAGAAAGTGATAAAAGATGAGCACGTTTTAATTAACTTTTTTGCGCCAGCAGCCAATTTTTGAACGGGGGTGTAAGAACGTAACCCTCCCTTGTGACGTCATGGCATCGTTCTGTTCAACGATTGGCTGAGCGACGATGATTCAGCAGGTGGGCATCACTACGCGCAATGCCGAGTCTGGCCCATTGTTTATTCTGTTGGGGGCACGGCTCAGCGTGTCCGCATAGGCTCCAGCATTCTATAAAGTCATTCACTCGTATCGGTTCGAGCCACACTTTTTATTTTTGTCATTTTAATTCATGCACGATGACCTGACTCGACGGCCAACTTGTACAAATTAGCCATTTAATGAGTGGGGGAAACAGAAATTGCCGTAGTTGTCACGATAAAAGCCGCATCGATCGGAGGAACCCACGCGTGCCGTCGGCATTCTTGATCTCCTTTTTATCCACTGCCCACCTCGACTAAGAAAGTCCAGAATTTCATTAATTTATTTATTCTTCGCGTGCCGCTTCAACTTTTGCTCTCGTCCAACGCATCGATAATGAAGGTAAGTTTTCCCCTCCATTCTTTCTTTTTCTACCTCCTTGAGTCCTTGTCTCGTTTCTCGATCTTATACGCACGAATGGGTGTCTGCACGGTATACATGTACTGTTTGCGGCATGCCCGAAACTCGAACCATACCCGGCGCCAGATGGAGAATTATTTCTGAAGCAATGCTCGACTTTAAACTATTTCAAACTTTTAGACCCGCGATATATAGCGCACCCCAGCTACAAATATGACACGACTCGATAAAAATTTTTAATTTTGAGATGAAGTGACATTTAGCCGAAACTATGTTGGTAGCGGCCTCAGGTACTGTATGTCGATTTTACCGAATAGAGCTCATTTCGCGTGACTTAATACGGTGTTAAACCTGGAATGAGTTGTGTCACTTTTGAACCGGGAGTGCGACATATCATGATCTCAAAGAAATTATATATCACATGAATGCCGGTATCTACTAGACTGACCTTATCGGTATGGTTCGAACACGTTCTGTCATACAGGTGCAATTTTTTCCCTATAGCGCTAATATACTGTATATTGCACATCCTGCTTCATAAGTGACCTTTTTTTTTTAAAAATTTTGAGATAAACCAAGTTTGAGAAAATGCATGATGAAATGAAGCGACAATGCTGTTGTTTAGACGAAATTATGCTAAGATAATGTGTCGTTTTTGCTTAATTTTACTCGACTTAATACCGGCTGAGATCAGGAATTGAATAATTTTGAGTTGTGTCACTTCTGAAGGGTAGTGTCGTTTATGCTTAATTTTGCTCGACTTAATACCGTCCGAGATCAGGAATTGAATAATTTTGAATTGTGTCACTTCTGAAGCGTGATTGCGACATATTGACCTCAAAACTTGCCGAGCATTTGCGATGACCAATTTAATACGGTTTATCAGGCTTAATCTCAATTCTTTTTTAATTATCTTGGAAACTATCAATGCATGTCATAAATCCGTAACTTGAATGATCATTCACGATTTACGTATGCAGGAATATTTGTCGTACGTGTACATGTATCTTAAATTGCTTGAGATAGAGTAGCTAAGTGAGCGCGATAAAAAATGTGGAAACCTCGATGTATTCCTCAGAGATTGCGATTGGATTTAATGAGGAGTTTGTATTTGCTATGACTCTTGCTATAATCGATATTCGATAAGAACCATTAACGGGGACTCTAGTAACCGGTGTACCTTCTAGTGCATGGCTCATGCAAAATGGTTTGTGGTGAGACTCCATCATTTGAACAAACTTTTCCTGTTTGTGCCAGTTCAAGGAATTATTGCCTACTAGGTTAAATGCCCCGTGGCGTTTGCTTCACAGAACTTGTCTGGTTTTGCACCTGTGGTTATAACTTTTACCTTGGAAATTGGATCTTAAAATGGTTTCACCTGTGACCGTGCTGGCAGCCATAATTTTTCTTTCTTTTCTTTCTTTATGCATAGCTCACCCCAAGTTATGTGCGAACAGCCCATTATGCACAATTATACACTCCCTGATACATAGGCCTACATGTAGGATTTTTTTTAATAGGGCGCAGAATTACACGATTAACTTCTGCAATTTCCAAAACCTTGAAAGTTGAAGAAATAGGCCTACTATTAAAATGTCGATGAAAAC
Source organism: Megaphyllum sjaelandicum (assembly GCA_034698745.1). Classification (NCBI taxonomy): domain Eukaryota; kingdom Metazoa; phylum Arthropoda; class Diplopoda; order Julida; family Julidae; genus Megaphyllum; species Megaphyllum sjaelandicum. The sequence goes on from JAQGBX010000179.1 coordinate 34,558, forward strand.
TACATGTATATTAATGATTGCGGTTTAGACCGCAATCATTAATTTAGACCGCATAGACTGGAAAGGATTATAGAAATTTCCATTGCCATAAAAGTTGACTTGATTACCCAAATTACCTATGATATGAATTTGGTTAATTTCAGTTAATTCGATATGTTTCATCGAATCTGAAGAAAGAAATTATTTAATTGCTTTACGAAATCATAGAATTATACAAAATTGCTTCGGTGATTACATGTACATCCTAAGTACAGTGTAGTAGGCTATGTAAAATGTTTCTAATGACAGGCTTGTAAATTGCAATTTTCCATATAGGCCAACAGTAGGCCTACATGTACATGTATTTAATTATTCCTATTGTGGAAAATTTTGGTGTTACCGTGTGTGAAATGTACAGTGTATGTTCAGTTTTGTGTACGCTTTTAGCGCGAAAGAAACTTAGAGATACTGTATACAAAGAAAATTATGTTAGAAAGTGGTTAGTTTTTATGTCTAATCTCATCTAATCGATTGAGGAAAATGTAATATTCCGAGACGATCGACCTTCCAATTTGTCCTATAGACAGTACATTTGTATATATATTCTGTACATGTAACGGAGCAACACAAAGTCTTCAGAAATTGATAAAATTTATGTGCTTACTTTTAATAACTTAATTTCAAGACAGTTAAAATTTTAAAATATGACTAAAAAATGTAATATTTCAGATCGGTATACCGAAAGTAAAGTTTAAAAGTTACATGTTATACTGCACTGCATGTATATTGTGCTGTATTTTTGGCTTATCATTATAAGATATTAAGTGATTCGCCATTGAAGATAATATCAATTTTTCCCCGATTAATTTTATAATAGCATTTTAATCACATGTTGAATACAATGATACTTTATTTAGTATATACTATAGCTGGGTAGTTTCGCCTTGCTCTATTAATACAGTATTTTAAAAATAAGCAACATTTATGGGGAATTACCAATTGCTGGTATAGGAAATTCCATCATTTTAATCTCCAGACTTTGTCATGCACATGATCACTCGTTATCATGCCTGCATTTTTCCTGTTTACTTATAATGACGACATTTTTAATATTATTTTTAACTGATACAGTTTGTCCACGTGTTGCAATATTTGCCCTACATTTCATATCAAGTCTCAGCTATAGTTTAATAAATCCGCCTGCTTCGATATCACAAAGGTGTGGGTGCTAACGTGCGGGGAAAGGGGATTTCCCAGAACGTGACATCCTTTAAACAAAGATCCTATCTTTAAACGTAAACGCGCGTGTTCTTCGACGAGTTTTAGTTTTCCATGCATGACGAATATGCTGATACAGTATATACATTTTATACATGTAGTCATGGCATACAAAGAGGAATTTTAATCCCGGTTATTACACAAATTTCAATCATGAATTGAGTGTCCGAAAACATCTTTGATAAACGTCAATGACCTTTTTCGAGAATGTTCTAAATTACATAGAAGCTAAATTCAACGCATAGATATACAAATTTCTATAAATTTCTATGAAAATTAAGCTATATGTCAAATAGTCATAGAATAGTCATAGAATTTCGACCATGTTTTTACGGAACTATCGTTTTAAGGAAGGGCTGTAACATCAATACGTATACATAATGTACCACCTGTAGAAAGAGTCGTAAAATTAAATGATTTAACACAGAGTATTGAATCTCTATGTAGCCTATTTAATAAATAATTTGCCAGGAATCGAAAATCGTTTACTAACTTTTGCGTTTGATTTTCGCGCCTTCAAGTCTTAATCCCACACGGGGAAATTTGAATTTTTTGCAAAGATGAAATAACTTAATAGGGCAGACGAATAATGCTAAAAAATGTAAATAATTCTCGTGATGACATAATTAATTCCTTAACACGTAAAGGTTTTTAGCATGTTGAGTTTTAGGAAGTACAATTCATATTAAATCTATGAAAACTATTAGCAAGTGCATATTATTATTATGTAATATACACATGCAGGTACATGAATTATTTTATCTTGCAGTTTTTCATACAGAAATTGGTGGGAATAGTCTGTTATACAATAAATGTCCTTTATCCGCAACTTTAAAAATTCAAGAGAGAGGTTACACGTATCGTATATAGACCAATTATTTCTGGTTACACATTGTACATTTTTGTACAGTGTATTTGCTTCAAAGTGCATTGACGTTTATAGTATTGTTAAAATTTATTAAAAAAAAAACACACAAAAAACTCAAATTCTAGCTGCTCGAAAAATTCCAATTTTGTGATCGATTGGAAGTGCATGCATGTAAATCAGTTTATTTAATCGAAAAATAATCCAATATCTATATATTTAAAAGAGAAAACGACGCCATGTTTAGCTGGGTATCTGGGTGGCATTGAGTGTGGCATTCATATGATTGGCCACTCATGGCACCTCCCCCCCCAGGAGCGTGAACGCCGTGGGGAATTCCAAGACCATAAATCTTTTTACTTTGGCCGGGGGCCATAAAACTATCAAACCAGTTCCTTTCCTCCCCCCCCCCCCCTTCATCCGGCATGAAAATCCGGTTAGAAAATCAAACAGCAATTTTTACCCGGGCAAGGCTGGGTTTTTCCGCTAGTATCTCCATAAAGAAAGCGAACGAAAGTGCCAGTCGTTCACTTTGAATGCATGTATACTTTGAGGAAAACTTGGTTTTTTGGCACGTTGTTTAAATCGATATCGTCTCACGGAATTCTAAGAAAATGCGAGACGTTTAATCATTTATTGACGTCGACCGAGCTAATAATATAATCCGGTTACTCTCGAGTTATTTACTTTACTGATGACTTCTTCCCACTCCGCGATTGACATGGCGCCTATAAACATATACGGTATACAAAATCGTACTTGAACGCTGCCAAGGCGGAATGACCTTTCAGATACAGTAACTGAGATAAGCCAAATCGCAGAATAAACCAATAACGTTATAATAGGTGCGCAATGTGCTAAAGGATCTCAATTAGGATTGGTTTTCACACTCGCGTGGGACGTGTAGGAAATAACTTTGGAAAATTCTTATCCAACCAATCCGATTTTCTCCAGGATGTACGCCTGTAACTTAATGTCCCCATTATCGTGATTATGTATTTAATGGACGCTATTCATATGTCACATCCTTGTCCTGTTGGTGTTCCCCACCTGAAGAGCCATCGTATTAATTTTTACGCGGCTTTGACGCTGTCATCTAGCTGGCTGCGATTTCGTTTTTTAATTACAACGACATAAGGCCACGTTGGCAATGCAACTTTATGGAGCTGGTGATAAGGGATGATTTAATGCGTGATTTATTAATGTTATGCATATCCATCCATAAACTGTTCATTTCGGTTGTAATGTGAACTTTTGTTTTGCATTTCATTTTTTTTTTTTTTTTCGAGGTACTTTTAACTTTTTTTCTCCCGAATAGCTATAGGATGAATATGTTCACGAACTCATGCGCTAATAATAAATGAGATGAATTGCAACCCGCCCAGGGTTTATATTTTTATTATATGTGCTATATAAGCGAAAATGATGACCTATGGCTGACTTGAAGCTCTTCATTTGCGGTATTTACTCATCAACGTTGCTGTCGCCAAGACGTTCAGCAAAATTCAATTAAATGGCATTAATCGCAATTGTCTGGCTGCTCATGGCGCTGCTTTCTAAGTATAGGGCCCCTTTTGCCGCGAGTCGTGCAACACTGTCTGTGCGTAAAATTTGGTGAATCACGTTTGGCCTGCATGTTTACTATATTCAATAGCTTTGGACAAAGAAACTCTGGATTTGTCACGATTTTTATTAAGAAAAGAAAAATATTGTCACGAGTTTTCCGATGAAAGAAACGTCCATGCTTATGATTGGCATATATGTTTTTTCTTTCATTGTATTGAACCTTTTAAATAGCGCTAATGCTAAACTGAAGTTTTTACAATATCATAAATTGAGGTGATTACCTGAAAATGGGTCAACAGATACAACAATTCCGAAATGCCATCAAACGTAATCATAACATCGGCAGCGATCAGTTCCTGATGATAAATATTAAAGTTGAAAGTGATTGGAATTAGTGTTGAAATGTTTGCAGTAAATCCAGCAGCTACATGTGATGGGATCATGTGATTGGATCATGTGATTGGAATACATGCAATTTTATTTGGATTGTCAATTAGCGATAACTCAATTGCCTTAGAATTATATATAGTGTATGCTGCATAAACGGTAAAAAGCAATGAAGTTTTAAGAATTCAAACTGGTAGGTCCATAATTACGCTCGTATATTAGTGCCGTCATAAACTTTGCTTTTTTGTTAAAGGCGCGTACACACCAAGGCAACATGTTGCAAAACACTGTTTTGCAACAATGTTTAAAAAAAAATGTGGCGCACAAAAAATGTTTTGCAACATTTTGGCGCCACATTTTTTGTTTTAAAACATGTTTCAAGGCGTGTTTCATCCAGCCACTCGCTGTCGGTCGATCAAAGAATGTTTCTGAAACAATTTTCACTGCGCAGAAGCGCAATGGGTGGTGACGTCAGTACGTTTTTGTTCTGACGCAATCACTAGGCCTACCGCCAAATTGGATTTACCTCTACACACGCTGCGTGCAGATTAAGGTTTGTATGTTTTATATGTATTGTAGCCAAATTATAAAATCACAAAGATGATATACTTTGTGTAATAAAACTGTAACTTGAAGAGATATTATAGCCATGATTTTGGAAGCAAAATAACGCGTAGGCCTATACACAGTCGTTTTCTAGCCATACCATCGTGGCCAAAATTATGGCTAAAATACCAGTAAATAGTCTCTTCCTTGGTAAAGCATATTATAATTGATATTATATATATATACATCTAACGTTATTATGTACAGTAAAGCCTGGAAGAGTGACCACCTTTGAATGGTGACCACCTGTTATGTTGATGACTTTTTAATGAATTGTTTTTTCTAGTGCACATTTCTTTCATAAAAATTCTAGGTATAGTGACCAGTGACCACCTATCTATTGCGTACAGTGACCAGTGTGTGTCTTTTTTGACATCACCCTATAATAGATTAAGTCACGTTACATCTTCCTTTAACCTTTGGACGTCATGATTCTGTACTTTTTCGTTTTGTTGTTTTTCAATATTGCAGTCTACACATCTATAATTTTAATCCAAATCTTGCATTCTTTGTGTAGTGACTCGTGACCACCTATCTATTGCATACAGTGACCAGTGTGTGATGTCTTATTTGACATCACAAACGTTACATCTTGCTTTAACCTTTGAACGTCATGATTCTGTGCATTTTCGTTATGTGTTTTTTTAATATTGCAGTCTACACGTCCAAAATTTTATTCTAATTCTTGCATTCTTTGTATAGTAACCAGTTTCCACCTGTCTAGTGCGTACAGTGACTAATTTAACAGTTTGCTTGTTATAAATCATTAAGAAACTCATGATAATTTTGAATAAACTGTTTTTAAAATAAAAATAAGTCTAACCTTTACTTGCAATACGATTCACAAATAGTCAACATCATAAAATATAACCGAAACATTGGCCAATTTTAAAATGTAGATGTGGGCAAAAATCAAACAAAAAACACGTCAGTTTCAGAACAAAATAACGAGGTATGTTTTCATGAATTTTATTAAAGAACTTATTTGTAGTTCTTTTCATTTTGAACACCTCCTGATAAAGGCTGAGAAGCCGAAACATTGAGCAATAAAAAGTTAATTTGACAGCACGCAGCATATGGAATGTCTCACTTACCAGCCACCAGTTTAAACAATAGCCTGTAGTGGACATTGATGATCGCCTTAGCGCGCTTAGCCCTCAATAATTGATACAAGTATTTAAGGTCAAAAATATTTGTTTGAGCGTAATGTTCAAGTTATTTAATTTTGGACATAATGTACTATAGGAGAACAGCCAGGGGTAAAGCATTAATTTTGGATCATGGCAAAATTAATACACTTGTATGTTGAATTTACCTGACTGTTTGAAAATCATTAAATTATTCTTTGCATGACTTTTGGAGATGTGGTGAAACCATGATTACTTATATGGTGTTTTACTTAACCAGATAACCAAGTGTGAAAATATAAATAATATTCAATAATGGTCAAAGAAACATTTGTCAGTACAGTTGATAATTTTATCAAGAAATTTAGTTTTAATTATATCGTTTATTCCTTAAGTTAGTTTCGGCAATGGAGGATACCATATGCACCAGTGACGAGGAGGACATCATTATCCTCAATGCTGCAATAATAATAATTGATGATCTAGAAAGAAATGCAAAACGCAAGCGTCGATGGTGGGCGAGATCCATATTTAAAAATCGGGCGGGGAGTCAACTCATGACTGAGCTTCAAATGGAGAATAGTTCAGGTTTTAAAAATTTTACGAGAATGTCTACATCGGATTTTGAACTTCTACTAAGCCTGATTGGACCTCAAGTTGCTAAACAAAATACATCATTTAGAGAAGCTATTACTGTGGCTGAAAGATTAGCAATTACGCTAAGATTTCTAGCAACAGGGGATAGCTATCAAAGTTTGATGTATCTGTTTAAAGTCTCCAAACAGTGCATCTCCAGCATTGTACCTGAAGTATGCGCTGCACTCATCGATAACCTAAAAGATCATGTTAAGGTATGTAATAACAACAAACAATAATTATAGCAATTATGTTTTCAATCAATGTTTATTAAAAATGCAATCCAGTTTTACTCTAAGTAAAGCTGCCCATCTTTTTGATGCAAACTGACCACTACTCTGCCTTCCGAACCCGTACTATCCCCCATCACAGAACCTTCTTCAGAATACTGCATCATCTCGCTCTCAAATACAAGATTTGAAATTTTATATTGTAGCATGGTCCGCTCCTTTGGTGAATTGAGTTTTCGTATCTTTGAGGCAATCATGTCACCAAAGTGAGAGTACTCATCCCGTACTTCCTTGCTTTTCTTTAACTCAAGCATGGAGTCAAGAACATCACATGCTTGTTCCACTTTCTTTCCATGGGCTGAGCGCTTAACCCTTTTCCGTAATACTGGAGTTTCAGGGGATGCCAGTACTTCGTCACTAAATTGCGTGACACAACTATCTTGTATGACTTCATCGATTTCATCTAACCCTTGCGTTTGACTTAGATCATTGTCCAGGATCAAACTATCAAAATCCTCAGTTTCCATCTGTATCTGAAAAAAATAATTAAATTAATTTTGTTTGCAGTTTCCTTCTACAGCTGAAGAGTGGCATACCATAGCTACTGAATTTAACAGTGTGCTAAACTTCCCACATTGTATTGGCGCTATTGATGGGAAACATATAACTATTCAAGCTCCATCCAATTCTGGAAGTCTGTTTTATAACTATAAGGGCCACTTTAGCATTGTACTTATGGCAATAGTTGATGCTAACTACAATTTCATATATGCAGACACTGGCTGTCAAGGGAGAATAGCAGATGGTGGTGTCTTCCGAAATACACCTGTCTACAAAAAACTTGTGAAGAACGAGCTACAACTACCAGCAGACATGCCACTTCCCGGTCGGCAAAAACCTATGCCTTTTGTCTTTGTGGCAGATGATGCATTTGCAATGAATGTTAACACCATGAAGCCGTATGCCAAGTATCAGCTTAAAGAATCTAAAGAAAGGCTTTTCAACTATCGTTTATCAAGAGCACGTATGGTAGTGGAAAATGCTTTCGGTATCATGTCAACCGTGTTTAGAGTCTTCAGGAAGCCACTATTATTAAATGCTGATAAAAGTGCACTTGTCACACGCACATGTGTGTATCTTCACAATTTTTTAAGAAGAGATGCCAAAGCAAGATCTGTATATACCCCAAGTGGGACTTTCGATGGCATCGACATGGACACGGGGGAAATCATTCCAGGCTCATGGCGAACTGATACATCTCCGCTACTTATCCCATTGAGAAAAGTACCAAGAAGAAACCCAACAGCAGCAGAAAAAATCCGCAACGAATTTGCTGAATATTTTGCTACACCGCTTGGCAGAGTGAAGTGGCAAGACAACCACAAATAAGTATTTGCCTGTAAACTCAGATTATTTCTTGTAAATAATAAAAACAGTGTTACCTGTGACAATGTGTCCCTTGTTTTCCTTGGTTTAGTGATGTTATCCAGGAACTTTAAATGGTCGAAGGCAAACCACTTTGGAATTTTTACATCATCCACACCAGATCCAGATTTCTTTGAATCCACAATTTTTTTCTTCTCCCGGCGAAACTGAAAAATAAGAGCCCTAATCTTCCTTTCCAGTTCTGCAAGGTCCACATTCATATTTCTGGAAATTTCTTGCATAGCATCTTTCCTCTTTAGTCTATTTTTATGGTCGCTGGCTTCAACATCCCATAAAAGAGTATGAGACTCATATTCACTAATCAACGCAAGAGTTAGTTCCTTAGACCATTCCATAATTCTGAAAGTATATATTTTCCCACATTAATACCATTTATGTATTATTAAATGTTACACCAAAAACATGGATTCGTGCAAAATAAGCTGAAAAAGTCGAGTTAAAATTATTTTAACTTTGTTTCCATTGTTAGATTTTGGGAACTACAACTTAAAACAATTACGTAATCAGGGTTTCACCAGATCTTGAAAAGTCAGGAAAGAATAATCTCAATCATTATTTTTAAGAGATTTTTAATCTCAATCAGTCAGGGAATTTAAATGTTTAAATGTTGCCATGATCCAAAATTAATGCTTCTACAAGTTAACATTGTTTTAACATAGATGGTGCTATTGTAGGTGAAATTCAAGATTAACAACTTTCAAAAATGGAAGCCTTTATTTGTTATTATGTATTCAAATACTGGCATATCACATCGCAAAATTGTGACTCCCATTTAAAACTATCAACTTTTGTACGGAATTACATTTCGCAAGTTGCCACTTTTCAGTGAATTATCTTCGAATCCGGCACCCATTAAAGGATAGGTAAAATTTATCAACTAACGGCATGCAGTTTTCGATGATCACATCCCCTGGCTCTGGTTGGATGGATTCGTTTATTGTTGACATCCTCGAACTTGTATCTGTGTCCAAAATTAAATACTTTAAACATTATGCTCAACCAAATATTTTTGACCTTAAATGCGTGTATCAATTATTGAGGGCTAAGCGAACTATAGGCTATTGTTATAATTGGTTGCTGCTAAATTAAGACATTCCATATGCTGCATGCTGTCAAATTAACTTTTTATTGCTCAAAGTTTCGGCTTCTCAGCCTTCATCAGCTGTACAGAATTAAACGAACTACAAATTAGTCATTTAATAAATTATGATTTAACATGCCACATTGTTTTGTTTGGAAATTGACGTGTTTTTTGTTTGATATTTTTTCACATCTACATCTTAAAATTGGCCGATGTTTCGGTGATATTTAGTGATGTTGTCTATCCAGACAAATATGCCAATGTTGGTCACTGTACACAAGTGGTCACTATACAATGAATGCAAGAATACGATTAAAATTATGGACATGAGGACTGCAATATTAAAAAACAACAAAACGAAAAAGTACAGAATTATGACGTCCAAAGGTTAAAGCAAGATGTAACGTGACTTATCTATTATATTGTGATGTCAAAAAAGACATCACACACTGGTCACTGTATGCAATAGATAGGTGGTCACGAGTCTTTATACACAAAGAATGCAAGAATTGGATTAAAATTATGGACGTGTAGACTGCAATATTAAAAAACAACAAAACGAAAAAGTACAGAATCATGACGTCCAAAGGTTAAAGCAAGATGTAACGTACGTGACCATCTATTATATATGGTTATGTCAAAAAAGACATCACACACTGGTCACTGTATGCAATATATAGGTGGTCACGAGTCCCTACACAAAGAATGCAAGAATTGGATTAAAATTATGGACGTGTAGACTGCAATATTAAAAAACAACAAAACGAAAAAG